>JARQOC010000012.1:24314711-24598226 GCA_033576535.1 Allobates femoralis
ATTCCTTAATCATAGTTGATTAAGGACTTATTCCGAAATGCGTCAGGGGTATTGAAGACCATACTATATTGTCATGTGTAGACATGGATGTCCGATAAAGTATTGAACTAAGGAATAGAGTGCTGACCTCCTTCTGCCGATGTCCAAGGAGTTAAAGGTACAATCTCATGTAGCAAAACTTCAGTGGCCTGGGGCCGAGTGTATGGGTGCGTTGTAAGGCTCGTTATAGGATCAGACGTTGGTCCCTTTCCTAGTTGGCGCCAATGAACATGTCTCCATATGTGATAGTTCCATCCTGAGCGTCCCCTATAGGCAGAAGTAGTCAACGGTTTTCCAGCAGTAGAGCTAGATATATTGTTTATATAATGTAACAAAGATAGATATTTTTATGTCTCAACTAGAAAGTCCTCACATAGAGAGCACCACTGTGTCCTGATGTACCGTCCATGGCTTCTTGGCAGAAAGCCTCGACCTACCCAAAGACAACCACCTGAAGAAGTCTGTGTAGAGCCGGTGGCGGTAGTGAAAGCGTTTTATCTTGCCAGCAGGTGATACTTTGCCTAAACAATCAGGGCGCATTATATTCGGCTTTTTGGAGATTCTAGCAGACTGTACACGGGATTGTGAGTGACATTTAGACACAATGCGCTTTATTTTAGACTGGATTTTAATTGAATGTCTAAACAGCTGTGACAAATCTACCTCCATTGTACAGAACAAATGCACCATTCAGCTGCTTTTTGGGGGATTAAGGGGAGCAAAAATATCAATTATGTACTTCTTTTGTATTGCAAATTGTCATTTTTTGGTAAATGTTAAAAAAATTCAAGTTATAGAAAGTGATGTATATAACGTATGTTCGATATTCTGCTTAACTGAATTGTGCCTTTTTGATCCTGAAAGAGAATATTCTCCCTTTAAAGATAATTATTATTATTATTTTTTTGTTAATACCGGACTATGCTAATTAATGTCTTAATATTATATTTGTCAGAGTACCAAACTTCTGATACAGATCTCCAAAGTCCCTGCATAGACTGGTAATGGTAACCTGCTGCTTAATCAAAGTCACCACTAGGGGGAGCTATCAACTATTTTATGATCTAGTATTAGCTGCAGATGGTGGGAGATCCCTCTACTGGTGGCAGAGGGTAATGCATTGCCACCACAGCTAGTGATTGGCTGTAGTAGTCACATGCCTGTTTGTACGTCTTGCATGATGCAGAGCGCATGAAAGACGGGAGCAGCGGGGCATTAGTATAGCTTTTATTAATTTTTTTTAAGAATTTTACAGATTTTTAAAAATTTTGAACCTTTGTAAAACCCCTTTAAACCCATGCCTATGTAGGGTATTTGGTGTAGTCACAATTTTATATATATACACAAAAATTTATAAAAAAAAACAGATTTTCCACCTATATGATAGATGGATTATAGTAGAGCTATGCTGTTAAAGCAAAGTAAACCTACCCCGACAGTCTGGGCCTGGAGTAGTGACTTTACCAACCACCATTGATCTGACACTGATTGTCTGCAGGGTCTGGAGTGTTCAGTTCAATGGTGGATGGTAAGATCAGCGCTGCCGGACCAGCAGAAACCTTTGGGTGAGAATCGAGTGTAGGGTGATTATGCCTTGCCTTATAAGTAGCATGGCTCAGCTCTGGCTCTTTGTGAAAACCTTCAACTTCGACATTTATATTAAAGAACCAACTCTAGTGTTCAAGAGTGGACACTTTAAAGCAGGGCGTAACTACTATGATGCGGTGCCCCGGTGTAGGATTTGCTCCAGGGCCCCTCAGTGAGGAGCGGGGAAGGGGGTTGGGGGGTGCTAGTGGAATTTTCGCCGGCGTGCCTGTCACTTACCGCTGGCGCCGTAGGCCTCCAGCGTCCCGCGGTCGGCAGTGAGGAAAAGAGGAGGAGCGTCGACCGCGGTGTTACGCCACTGCTTTAAAGAGAAAGTCCAATTTGGCGCCACTTTAACTAATGCACTAAGAAATTGTATTACGAGCGTCCTTCTGTTATAATATCACAATTGCTCCTGTTCCGAGCAGTTGTGACCACTTGTGATGAGCGAATAGTGAAATATTTGGGTTCGGGTCATTTGTACTGAATACCATGAACTATTCCACTATTCTCATCATGAATAACTAACCTAATACAAGTCAATGGGGGGAACTCGAGTATTTGGAAGATTTCCTTGAAAAATGCTCGAGTTCCCCATTGACTTGTATTAGGTTAGTTATTCATGATGAGAATAGTGGAATAGTTCATGGTATTCGGTACTTGCTCATCACTAGTGACCAGGACTGATCCCCACAGAGGTCATTTAGAACAGGCTGTATTCTGGGAATCGGAGGATTCCGAACACAACAACCCTGAGATGCCTGGAGCGGGCGCCGTTCTGATGATTTCTCTAAGACACTTGATACTTTTAGCGATGTAAGACTCATTATAAGAGGACGTTCAGGCTCTTCGGCACCAAATTCTTACAGAATGAAGATCATTTGGGTAACGGTGAATGTTGTTGCTGTGTAAAGACATTAAAGTCCTTTTATGTCTGAATTTGGCTGTAGCTTTTCTTTCTTTTAAACTATTGGATTTCTCTCCAGTCTAGTGATGAATGTCCGGCCATGAGTTTAATGACTACTGGGGATCTAGAGTAAGTCGGTGCTACTGGACCACTCATGAGATGACATTGAATAGAACAAAGATGGTAGGGAAGACTAAACGTTTCCATAGGCTGCTGGAACGTTCAATTAAAACTAGTAATATCTGCTTGAATAGAGGTGAAGATTAGTGATGAGTGAGCGCTACCATGTGCGGGTACATGGAGTGTTACAACTGCTTGTACTGAATATAATGGAAGGCAATGGGAAACTCAAAATATTTTTTGGAAGAACGTACAGAAAAATTCTAGAGTTTACTATCAACTTCCCATTCAGGGTTGTGGAGTCGGAGTTCATTTTGGTGTAGGCTGAGTCGGTATAAAATGGACCGACTCCTAAAATATATAATGAATTGTATACAGTAGGTCAATGCAGAATGTTGATTATTATTATGTTCTACCTAAATATCTTGATTAGGCTTTAATCATTATAATGATACCCATAATGTTACCATTGTACTACAATAATGTATCACTAAACATGAGGCATGAATGAAGGAGTCGGAGTCAGGAATCAGTCGGCCTAAGCCGGCTTCACACCATGGATTTGTGCATCAGGTTCTGTCCGGTTTTGCCTCCCATGTATCCCTATGTTCCTGATTGGCATTGCCATCAGGTTTTTGTGTATTCTGTGCCTGATCCGTTTTGACAGGTTTTTCACCATCCCCAAAATCGGAGCCTGCAGCATTTTTTGTCTCCGGTGCAAAAATCGGACAGAACCGGATCCGGCCAATCCAGTTCCCATATAATGGGAGTCATATCCAGTAAAAAACCTGATCCGGTTTTCAGCACTGAGCATTCTCAGAATGCTCCTTCAGCACCATGGACAGCAGCTCCATCCATTATAGCCTATGCAGAAGTAATTCACAATGCTTTTCAAAGGAGAAATGAAAGAAAAGAATCCTGCAAAAACACAGGATCAGGGGGCTTATTTGCCATCTTGTTCAACCCATCAGGTTCTGTCCGGTCCTGTCAGGATGATCCTGCAAAAAACAGGATCCACCCTGACAGACAAAAACCGTGGTGTGAAGCTGGCCTTAGGCTGGCTTCACACGCGGCAAGATCTGATCCGGGGCTCTCAGGGATGAACCTGACAGTCCGGACCGGATCAGCATATAGTACCCGGAGGGCAAATATGCCCTCCGGTCCGGTGTGCAGCCGACGCAGCTGCAGATTAATCAGGACCGCGGCTCGCAGGGAGCTAGCCGCGGTCCTGAAATAACAGCAGCGTGCAGCGCCGGTGTCCAGTCCCGGATCCTCCCGGACATGGCAATCCGGGACTGCATTGGGGATTTCTCCGGACCAAACTTGTAGCAAGTTTTATGTCGGGAGAAATCGGAATTTTCCGAATTCTTCCAGAGAATATGGAAACCGGATGGGGATATTTGCATGCTCCATCTGCCCCATAGGTACATGGCCAAAAATCGGTCCAAGGCATGTGTTTACACCAAAGCCCCGGATCGGACGCTTCCGTGGTGTGAAGCCACCCTTACCGACTCCACAGCCCTGCTTCTATTACACAGTACTAGAGCCGCACTGTCCGAGCATCAACTGCTTGTTACGAGTACCTGGTATCGCTCGCTTCATCAGTAGTGAAGATCTTGTTTCATGAAAAGATCAATTAAGGGACACCACCTCAGATCACTAATACACAGTTAGACTTCCTGCACCCAAGGATACCTTTCGCACTGTTTGTGTAATCTTGCTAGTATAACCATATAAGATTATAAGTTACATAGCTGAAGACTTTGCGTACCATCCTTCGTTATACTTCAGGTGTGCATTCATTCATGCGCCTCCCCCTCTCTGTGCAGAGGAGATAACGATCACACCATAGGACAGGCAGCAGCACGGAGGGAGGGGAGCCAGGCATCAATGCACAGCCTGAGTATAACAGAAGGAGGATTCAGATCTCCAGGCTAGTACTTTATAACTCTTATTATATACTAATGCAAGATTTACACAAACAGTCTGAAGGTATCCTTAGGTGCGGACATGTACTAACTGTGTATTAGGTGATCTGAGGTGGTTGTTCCTTAAGAATATCTAGCTGTAGCAACTTTGGACACATAACGGACCCTCATTGACCCTCTTGTAGTTCACAGGTGGCCTTTCACAATAATATTTACTCGACAAGTCAGTGCCACATATGAGGGTCTGTGTTATGTTTTGTACATTGCAATTTTATCTATGGCGGCTTCTTATCCACAACTATTTAAAAATTTAAAAGTAAGAGCTGTGATGTATTGTCTGCCATGTGCAGAATCTAGAAATCTGCCCCATTGTATCACTGAGCTGCAATTAGAATCTGCTGGTTGCTATTGGTAACAGTCAACACATGTGTAGTCTCATTGGTACAAGGGGAGTTATTATTTTCCAACTCATTGGACAAAGTCTGGAGTAAATATCATACTTCCGTCAAGTTCATCCATAACTATCCAGTTATACAAATCATATTTGAGGAGATTTCATCTCTGGACCAGAATACTGATGGTAACAAAGGTTCAAAATCATGAAGGTACAGAAAGAACGATTTACAAATGAATTTTAGTTTTGAGAGGCCTCATTTTCTACGGGGTGCCACAAATGAGTCTTTATCTAAAGGAGAAAGATGGCAACAAATACCACCATAATGCATTTACTAAGCACCATATTTATGGGGGAAAAAAGCTCAACGCAAACATTATTCCCTCCTCTTAAAAAGTGCATAACAGGCCAATCCCTTTAAGTGCAACTCTACCCAAGTCTCCATCCAAGATCTGCTGGAGTAAGCTGCTCCAGTATCATTAAAAAGTGTGAGTTTCACACATAATCCGGGCTGTGTGCCAAAGATTTAAAGGGGGTTCTCTCCCAAAGTAATTTTCATCGATTAATCTGGAAATAATAATAATTTCCACTATTGGATGTGATTTAAAATGTTCCTGTGCTGAGATAATCTTATATACGTGTCCCTGCTATGTACTGTGTAATGGATGGTCTGACCGTACAGGGACATGCTCTGGTCATACCACATCTCCTGTGCTGAGATAATGTGTCCCTGCTATGTACTGTGTAATGGATGCGTCTGACCAGTACAGGACATGCTCTGGTCATACCACATTCCTGTGCTGAGATAGTCTTATATATGTGTCCCTTCTATGTACTGTGTAATGAATGTGTCTCACTAACATGGTCATGGACAGGGACATGGTCTAACACATCCATGTACAGTCAGACACATCCATTACACAGTACATAGCAGGGACACATATATAAATTATCTCAGCACAGGAACATTTTCTTTAATCACATCCAATTGTTGAAAGTATTATTATTCCAAGATCTAGTGATTAAATTAAATAAACTTTTAAAAAGGGGGTTGCTCCAGGAATAATGTGCCCCAATGCTTCGACTAGTAGCGGCATATATTATAGTGAACCTGTCGGGCTACACACTACGCTCCATAAACCTTTTACAAAGAGCTAAAAATCTTGGGGTAAATATCTACTGTTCTGCAAAAGTTTGACATTTGGGAACAAATTTGTCAAAGCAGTTGTTTAAAAAAAAAAAAACAATAAAAAACCCACAGATTTAAAGGCATTGTACGTGATCAGAAAAACAGGAGAACTTCCTTAATAAAAACAAAACAGCGCCACCCATGACTCAGGCTGTGTTTGGTATTGCAACTAAGCCACCATCATTTTAATAGACAAGCTGTGGACTGGTGTAATAATAAAATATTCACTTATACATCGCCATTAATTCCACAGCTGCTGTTTTCTTATGTAACGAATAATGAGAAGTAACGAGTGATGTGTTCATTACAAAGGTCATGAGTTTTATTGAACCGATATCCCATAATTGTACCATTTCCAGCTGGTGAGACGTGTATCTTACAGAATATATTAGAATCCCTTTTACGTCAATGACCTTCAGTATTTCGTGATTTTAAAAATGGCTAAAAAGGAAACATTAAAAAAAACACCAAAAAGCCCCGATATATCCGACTGTACAACAAAGAAATAACCCGGAAATCTGTAGAAAACCAAATTACTCTGTACAACAGTATGAATTCATTTTGGAGAGAGGTGTGGGCCCTTTAAATTTTTTTTTTCTTACGAAATGTGCTAAATTTACATAGTAATTAACATTTCACATAAATAAAAAACATAATAAAAGCCACATCCATGCGATAAAATATCTCCAGTCTCATAAAAATAGGGAAAGGGACACACGTCGCTTAATCTAATAAAAAAAGAATCATTAAAATGGCTATAACTTTAGAACCTTCCACCAAGGACGTAGATATAAAGTTACTATGTGCATGCGAATGAGCCGACTCCCTGCGCCCCGTGTTTCCCGAAGCACCGACGCTAATTAGGGGGGGGGTGTTCAGGGTGAAATGAAGGATGGGTCGCTCCAGGGGTTTGCTGGTGGGCTTCTCTGGAATGTTTTTGGTTTGGGGGGGGTGGAAATGTATCGGGGAGGGGTACCTATGTGGGGGGTGGGCCGTTGGTATATCTCAACATTGGGTAAAACGACCTGGCAAAATTGTTAGCGTGAACGCAGCTGAAGTCCTCCTCGAGATGGGAATCAGGCAGGCGAAGAGGAGCAAGAGGAGGAGGAGGAGCTGCAGAGGGAACGCGGCTCGCAGCACTCTGGAGAAGAAGGACCTCTTCCTTGGAGACTCCTGGACATTGACTTGGGCGTGCTCATCCTGTAATAAAAAATAAGTGTTTTTTTTTTTAATAAAATATCTTGACTCTGTATTGTCACTAGTGATTGTTATTAATAACTAGGGTTTCAGGGGGTGTACCAATCCTCTGTGGCAACCTCCAAGGTAAAGGTGGACACCTTTTGGTAAATGTTCTTATTTACTTCAATTTATTGCACCATTTGCCATCTCTAGCCTCTGTGTTAGGCCGTACACACAAAATGTGAGATACTCGTGCAAGTATTGCATGACTCACCCAGAATGCCTGCCACCTCTCTGGACAAGAACATGGCGCTGCCTAGAAATCATACAGCTGACTTGTTCCTGTTCAGAGAGGTGGCGGCCGTTCCAGGTGAGTCATCCGAGACTCATGCGAGTACTGCATGACTCACCCGAACAGCTGCCACCCCTCTGGACGAGAACATGAAGCTCAAGAAAATTGGCGGCACTCACCATTAGTAGATCTTTTGCTTTATTGCATCGGTGTGGGGAGGGGGTGCAGAGGGCGCGGACGACAGCACGCTGTTTCGGAGGCTCAGCTCCTTTGATGAGTCCAAGGAGCTGAGCCTCCGAAACGACGTGCTGTCTCCGCACCCTCTGCACCCCCTCCCCACACCGATGCAATAAAGCAAAAGATCTACTAATGGTGAGTGCCGCCTTTTTTCTTGAATTTTTTGATATACTTGGACTTTTGTCATAAGGCGCTGCAACACCATTAACAGGGGTTTGTAGTGGAAATACTAGGGTACATAAGTGCTATATATACCGCATGAATCCCAGGGGTGCCCGGTTACTTCTCTCTACATTATTTTGTTTGAGAACATGAAGCTGCATAGAAATACATAAAGCTGACGTGTTCCTGTTCAGAGAACCAGGGACCGTCCTGGGTGAGTCATGCAAGTATCTTGCATAGTGTGCCTCTGCCCTGACACTTTCTGTTCCTGAACGAGTTAGCCGAGGATCTGTCAGTGAGTTTATAACTCTTCTCTCGGCTGATTAATGACCACACACAAGGTGAGCTGAACTTTGTGGCCCAAAATCAGGTGACAGTATCTCAGAAGATAGAGGAGTTATCAGAGTCAGCTCACTGATAGCTCCACAGTCAACTCATTCTACCTTTAACAATAGATAGTGTATGAAATCCAATTCCAAGTGTTTGTTAGCCTGAAATTCATGAAAATAAAAACAGAGAAGGGGTATTCCAGCTTAAACTAGCTATCGCCTATCCACAAGAGCCCACCTGACTGTCAGGGTGTGGGAGATGAATGTGCCCCTCCGCTCCACATGGGCCTGACCATGATAGAAATCTGCTCCGCTATCGTGCAGGAGTGATCTCGCACAACTCACGAAAACTGGTTTAGGCTGGAACACCCCTTTAAATAAAAGCAAAAATAATCAACGGAATCTCCTAGCTCCTTTAATAACTTAAGAGAAGTAGAAAATTGATCCAAAATCTACAGACCTGGATGAGTCCTTGGATGCTCCCGCTGCAGCCTAAAAAAGGGGGGAGAGTACATTTATTAATTATTTGATTTTCAGAATCTTTTTCTATTGACCCATATTGTAATAGAAATACTTGTACAAGTTACTAGTAGAGTGGAAACAGTCTCCTGAAACTTAATTCTTCAGATTCACTTAAAAGTGGTATTCTCCATCTCCAAGATCCTATCCCAATATGTAGTGGGTGTAATAATATTAGTATATCCCTGCAATTAGAAAAGTATTATAGTTCACTTGCCTCATGTGCAGGGTATTGCAGCAACTTAGGTATCCATGGTTACAACCATTTATATAGTGACAGTTACTTGTAGTCGTAACCATGGATACCTAAGCTGCTGCAATGTCCTGCACATGAGCTAATCAGAAGAACTATACTACATTTCTAATTGGAGGGATTTACTACTATTATTATTATTATACTACACCAACTATTGAGATAGGATCTTTGAGTTCTGAATACCCCTTTAAAGGGAACCTGTCACCCGATTTTAAGCTCCTAAACTATCTCTAGCTGTCCCTACACCTTCCTAGCAGCTTCCTATCTCTCCCTTTCTTATCTAAAGTGGCCCTATGAAAGAAGTGTAAAATAAGATAAAACTTACAGCAGTCCCCGTAGTTAGGGGACTGGGTAGGCGTGGCCTCTGTTCCTTCCTCACACCTCCATCTTGTAATGCACGCCCCGCTGGGCGGCATTATTCAGGGTCCACTCAGCCCCATTCATTGGAATCTCCCGCCCTCTACACCTCTTTGCACTGGCCGGGTGTCACAGCCGGCGCAGTGCATTATGGGCCGTCACGTGATCTGCCCTAGTGCATTCTGGGTCCGATCACGTGATCGGCCCCAGTGCATTATGGCCTTGATCACGTGATCGGCCCCGGCTTCAATAAGCGCATTGCGCATGCGCAGAGCCGGGGGCCGATCACGTGATCAAGGCCATAATGCACTGGGGCCGATCACGTGATCGGACCCAGAATGCACTAGGGCAGATCACGTGACGGCCCAGAATGCACTGCGCCGGCTGTGACACCCGGCCAGTGTAAAGAGGTGTAGAGGGCGGAGAGTTACAATTAATGGGGCTGAGTGGACCCTGAATAATGCGCCCAGCAGGGCGTGCATTACAAGATGGAGGTGTGAGGAAGGAACAGAGGCCACGCCTACCCAGTCCCCTAACTATGGGGACTGCAGTAAGTTTTATCTTATTTTACACTTCTTTCATAGGGCCACTTTAGATAAGAAAGGGAGAGATAGGAAGCTGCTAGGAAGGTGTAGGGACAGCTAGAGATAGTTTAGGAGCTTAAAATCGGGTGACAGGTTCCCTTTAATTCACGGGAAACATACAAACAATTCAAAACACAAACCCTCGTCCTCGCCTTTCCCCGCTAAGTCTTTATTGGCCACCGTCTACGCAAAGGTCCTTTCCTGGGTGCCACCACTGATTGGGTCCTACATGATCACATAGGACCCAGCCAGAGGACTGAGAGGGCTGAGACAAGAAGGGGCCCGGTTAGGGAGAGTATTAGGGTTCACCCCCCCCCAGCCCAGCTGTTTTCTATTTTGCTGCATTCACAAATTTGAATCCAAACGTTTGATGCAAAATTGATTCTTCTCTAGTTATTGGTGAAGGACATGACAACCACTGACCCCAGATAATGATGGGTACGGGGGGGTCTTACCTGCTGGTGACTGGTGGGGGAGATCCTAGAATCAGCCTCATCAGCGGCCGATGTGTTCTATAAGGGAGGAGGGAACAGGAAACCTGTTACATAAGGAACATCCTACAGATTCACACTATTCAGATAAGATGGAGAGTGCCATCACCTGTCCCTGGAAATAGCTGGGATTGATGCAGCCATAAAGGGGGTCTCTGGTACTTTATTAATTATTCATATAACTGTCCACCCATAGATAAGAATGGGAGAGAGTGTGTAATACCATTCATGGCCACTATGTGGCGCGGTGTCACCTTTGATCAGCTAATCAGTGGGATATTGATAAATCACTAATATTAAAGTCCCAAAAAATCATTTGTTTCATATCTTCATTTTAAGACCTTCGCTTGATGTCTGAATTAAAATACATGCCTCCTTCTCAACTGAACACACTGCTACACTTCTAGTAACCATTAATTATGAGCCTTAATAAAGAAGCATACACTGCACCGACAGTATAAACCAAGTAAAATAGCCTTGCAGGGGATATAGCCCAATAACTTTTAATTTTTTTTTCCACTTTTCATGCTTTCATTGCTTCAGAAAATTATGTTTAATGTAATATGCCTGGTGCACCCTGGGTGTGGCCCAGCTCAGTGACACCACTCCACCCACTTGTGTTGCATGTGCCCCCCCTCCCTCACTAGCATTGGTTTGCGTAAGCAGGGAGGCGTTGGCATACAAATCCAGTAGGCAGAGCAGTGCACTGAGCCCTTTGGTCACACCCAGGGTGCACTAAGCAATCAAATTATGCTGAGCGCAGCCAATGGTTAAAGCACTGAAGGTGAAATGTATATAGCTGCTTTAATGTGCTTAGTGTATACTGTCAGTCTGGGCTGACACACTCCAACACCAGGTGCACCGACCCTTTCATTAATTTCCTGTCTGAACAACCCAATCTAGAGTTAGATGAGGGTCCTTGCATCGGTACATGCCATAAACGTCTATGGTGGGAAAATATCACAGCCTCCTAGCCAGGGCTGTGGAGTCGGTAAATCAAACCACCGACTCCAACTCCGACTCCTGAATTTCCCTGGCTCCGACTCTGACTCCAACTCCGACTCCTTTGACTCCGACTCCTTCATTCATGGCTCGTTTTTAAGTGATAAAATTATTGTAGGTCAATGGCAACATTAGGCTTTAATCATTATAATGACATAATAATCAAGATATTTAGATAGAACATAATAATAATTCATAATAATAATATTCAGTACATTCTGCATTGAACTACTAGACCCAATTCATTATATATTTTAGGAGTCGGAACATTTTCTACCGACTCCAACTCCGACTCCACCAAAATGGGCAGCGACTCCGACTCCACGACTCCGACTCCACAGCCCTGCTCCTAGCGCTTATTGTTGGAGGTTTTGGTCCTGAGACCCCTGATGGGCAGAAGACTCAGTGCAAACAGGGTAGAGTATGGACCCATAGATTTACTACTGAGCCCGTACTAGCACTGTTCGTGCTCCAGGATAAGTGATCAGTTGGAGTCTCAGGAACCAGAACCCTCCGATCAGCGCTAAATAGGGACCAGAATTTTTTTTTAGATTTATTAAAAGGAGTAACCATTGTTGTAATTTTTTTTATTGCATCAATAATACATATAAAAAGAAAAACAACTTTGTAGTATATTAGATCAGAAATGTGATTCTTTCTCCTCACTAACTGATCATTCACTTAATTCATAGGTAAAATCAGTTTTCAGTGAATACAGACTTTCCTTTTAATGAGATAGGAGATAACAATCAGTACTTAAAATTCTATGGAGGAGGAGGAGCTAGAGGTAGACGGACATTCTGCTGCAAGTTCTCCTGATATTAGTTACAGAGGGAGGAGCCAGAGACAGACACAGACATTCTGCTGCAAGTTCTCCTGAAATTAGTTACAGAGGGAGGAGTTAGACTGACACAGACATTCTGCTGCAAGTTCTCCTGAAATTAGTTACAGAGGGAGGAGTTAGACTGACACAGACATTCTGCTGCAAGTTCTCCTGAAATTAGTTACAGAGGGAGGAGTTAGACTGACACAGACATTCTGCTGCAAGTTCTCCTGAAATTAGTTACAGTTCTCCATAGAAATTTATGAGCACCAAGTGTCATCTCTCTCAGAGATGGGAAAATCACTATTTACTGAAGACAGATTTTGTGAATCAAAGATCCATCCAGGGGGAGAACGAGGCAGATTTCTCTGATCAGATAAGTTGCAACGGTTATTTTTTTCACATGTACTAGTAATTTAAAATAAATACATAAAACGATGATTGCTCTATGTAAACTTTAAAATCTGTAATTAAAAATATATCAAATGTAATGCAATCAGAAGGGCCATCTGACCAAAGGAGAGTGTCCTCACCAGAGTGTTCTTGACGGCAGACAGGTCTTGTGAGACATCCATCAGGAGCTGTCTCAGCTTGGTTCCAATGACGTGCGTCCTCTCCTCCGCCTCGATGTAGCCGGCCCCAGAGGTGCTGCTCAGCAGGGCCCCGCACAGCTCCTGGAGGACGCTCACTTCACCCTCTCGCTCTTCTAGCTGCTCCTTCAGTTGCTGCATAAAAGCGGGAAGTTAGAAAATTAAACATTACAAATAAGTACAGTATATCCTATATTGTAAAATAATGCAATGAAAGACTTCAAAGGAATCTGTCAGCAGGTGTTTGCTATGTAAGCTCAGCAAGTTGCAAGGATTAAAAAACAAAGAGCAAATGTGTTTCTCTTATCAGGGTCTGAGCTACTGTTTACTTAAACTAAAGACATTATCACCTGGTGATTACCATTACAGGATTACTTTGGCATAGTAGTCTGACACGCCTCCTGCTGTGATTGACACCTTACTATCAATACACAATCTCTATAAAGCCTGGTGTGGCCGGGGGCAGATCTCCAGGCTCTGCAGTGTTCCTACAACTAAATTCTTTGATTGTGTGAGAATGGCTGCAGCCAGTAATGTTGGTGATACATTGTTGGATTCAATTTACATATTAAGGCCCGTTAGATGACACGACGTCGGAACGATGTCGGCAACGATCTCGTGGGCGCGCAGTGGTGCAGACATCGTTTTGACATCGTTGGTGAGATGTCACACGTCTAGACATCGTGGACAACGCACCAACGATGTAGTGAGCAGGAATTTGCAAAACCGAGCAACAATCCCTGCTCATTGCTGTGAATGGGCGAAGTCGTAAATGTTGGCTGCACTTGTTCAGAATGGCAGAATGCCTATGCTGACACCCTCATGTAGGGATTTCATAGAGTCAATTAGAAAGAATGTGCTGGACCATGGTCTGGTGTCCACATTGGGACTTAAAGTTCGTCCTTGTCTGATGGCCATGATCGACTGGAACCCAAGAACCTTTTGTGAAATGATGACATTGTTGTTAGGCCTGATGACTAGTCATGACATTGTGGTGGTGGGAGGGCCCCAATTAATTAATAGGACCATGGCACAGTCTTTATTGAGCTGGGATGGAGTACCAAAGTCAGGAAAACCCAAGAAAACCCAACAACAAAACTAAGCGGTCAAGCTGGCAATATGCATTAGCCCAAAATTGGCTAAAGATTTCAGTGGGCACGAATGACCCTTTAATGGGCACCAGGAGGATCCTGACAGATTACTGTACATCGCAGCAAAAATGCTATACTTATCATTTCCTTATTTAAGCTAATAAAAAGAATATCTGGAAAAAAATGGATGATATACTCTTCCTCATTAGTTTCCCCTCCCTTGTGCTAGAGTCTAATTATTACTTTATTCATTGATGGAGATTAGTGATGAGCGGGCACTTCAATGTTCAAGTCAAGCAGGTCAGACGAGCTCAACTCGTGTATCGAGTATAATGAAAGTCAATGGGAAACTCGAGCATTTGTCTTGGACTTCTATTATACTCAGTACGAGTCGAGTCCGTACGACCTGCTCGTTTTGAGTACTGAGCACTCGAATATTGAAGTGCTCGCTCATCACTTATAAAGATGCCTCATGGCTGAACCCTTTTAAAGATCAGAACATTTTTTTGTAGGCATTTATTCCATGTTTTTCAGGTCACTAGAGACCTATTCTATGCCAGCTGTAAGGTGGTGCCCCCCTGAGTGCATGTACTGCCCCTCCATGGTATATGTCGTCATGTCATCGCAATGTCATGTGGGCCACACCACCACGGAAGTGCTTCACCCTTATATATTACATCATGCCAGTCAGCAAACGTCAGGGATGATCAGGCACATAATGGGTACAATCCTTTCACTTGTCTCAATGGGTGTTTCGCATATATGGCTTCTTCAGGGACTGGAGACAGTTAAGAATAGACATATAGTTGCAGGCATACAGATTTCTATATTACACCTGTACTATGAAGATGTGTTCGGCGTTAATGCCTACTCAACAGCCAAGACCTCGAGGTGCTCCACAACCATGACCGGAAGTGCTGCTGTCATGTCTGTATATAGCGGAGCAGCCTGAAGGTCTTACCGAATATGTAAGAGATTACATCTACTCCAGCCTGACCTGACGCTTATTACTCTTATACGATTACAAAGCTTATTACAGACGTAATCTTTTCTTGTGTCATCTAGTAATGGGGATGGCACCTTCACCGCCCAGGGAACTACACACAAATGCTTTAAAGGAGAAGACGGGGGAGGGGTGTGTTAGGGTTTATCCTTCCTGTACAAAGGATCTTACCATTAGATTCTGCTGTAAGACATGTGGGTCTCCTCTTTTATCTATCACTCTGTATTGGAGTCGACGTTCTTCAGCTTCAGTTAACCACAACAATAACTTATCGCTCCGTTCTTGGAATTCCTACGGAACAACATGAAACACGTGTAAGAAATGCTACGTTGGTTTGAACCAGGACATCACATCTTCAGGACCTAGAGCGAAGTATCACTTGGCACAAGTTACCATATATTTGTCACGTGTGGTTTCATATAAGACTACAAATAAAATTGCAATGCCATGTGCTCAGATTGCCTACCCTCCCCTCCATTCACATGCATGCTCAAATTAGAGGAGTGTGCATGTGTACTGAATGGTAAGAACAGAAGAGGATGCCAGACACCTCTGGTGCAAGCAGTGACCTTCAACCTGGAGGTCCCCATACAAATTAGTCAGCTGATCCTGCCGAAATTGGGGTGAGATAACATTAACTCTGGAGCCTCTCATACAAGCTATGTATGTATATGTGTATGTATGTATACATATCTACTAAAGGAATCCGCACCATTCTATCTACAATCACCAAATTTTGCGCGCACACCACACACACACACACACACACACCCCATTTGACTCCGGGAATGTCTATGACTATGTTTTAAGGGGAAATTTTAACCCTGCGCCTTACAGTCAGTCACCCAAAAAAAGGCCCATTTATCAGTATGTGTGTGTCCATTATATGCCCATATATGGCAATAGTGCACAGCCCCCAGTGTACGGCAGGAGGCCGCACACAGCCCCCGGTTTACGGCAGGAGGCCGCACACAGCCCCCGGTTTACGGCAGGAGGCCGCACACAGCCCCCGGTTTACGGCAGGAGGCCGCACACAGCCCCCGGTTTACGGCAGGAGGCCGCACACAGCCCCCGGTTTACGGCAGGAGGCCGCACACAGCCCCCGGTTTACGGCAAGAGGCCGCACACAGCCCCCAGTATACGGCAGGAGGCCGCACACAGCCCCCAGTATACGGCAGGAGGCCGAACACAACCCCCAGTTTACGGCAGGAGGCCGCAAACAACCCCCAGTATACGGCAGGAGGCCGAACACAACCCCCAGTATACGGCAGGAGGCCGAACACAACCCCCAGTATACGGCAGGAGGCCGCACACAACCCCCAGTATACGGCAGGAGGCCGAACACAACCCCCAGTATACGGCAGGAGGCCGCACACAGCCCCCGGTGTACGGCAAGAGGCCGCACACAGCCCCCGGTGTACGGCAAGAGGCCGCACACAGCCCCCGGTGTACGGCAGGAGGCCGCACACAGCCCCCGGTGTACGGCAGGAGGCCGCACACAGCCCCCGGTGTACGGCAGGAGGCCGCACACAGCCCCCGGTGTACGGCAGGAGGCCGCACACAGCCCCCGGTGTACGGCAGGAGGCCGCACACAGCCCCCGGTGTACGGCAGGAGGCCGCACACAGCCCCCGTGTACGGCAGGAGGCCGCACACAGCCCCCGGTTTAAGGCAGGAGGCCGCACACAGCCCCCGGTTTACGGCAGGAGGCCGCACACAGCCCCCGGTTTACGGCAGGAGGCCGCACACAGCCCCCGTTTACGGCAGGAGGCCGCACACAGCCCCCGGTTTACGGCAGGAGGCCGCACACAGCCCCCGGTTTACGGCAGGAGGCCGCACACAGCCCCCGTTTACGGCAGGAGGCCGCACACAGCCCCCGGTTTACGGCAAGAGGCCGCACACAGCCCCCAGTATACGGCAGGAGGCCGCACACAGCCCCCAGTATACGGCAGGAGGCCGAACACAACCCCCAGATACGGCAGGAGGCCGCAAACAACCCCCAGTATACGGCAGGAGGCCGAACACAACCCCAGTATACGGCAGGAGGCCGCACACAACCCCCAGTATACGGCAGGAGGCCGAACAACCCCAGTATACGGCAGGAGGCCGCACACAGCCCCCAGTATACGGCAGGAAGCCGGACACAGCCCCAGTATACGGCAGGAGGCACACACAGCCCCCAGTATACGGCAGGAGGCCACACGCAGCCCCAGTATACGGTAGGAGGCCGCACACAGCCCCAGTATACGGCAGGAGGCTGCACACACAGCCCTCAGTATACAGCAGGAGGCTGCACAGATCCCTCAGTATACACAGGAGGCTTATTTACTTTGTGACTTTTATGTGCAAAATAATCTTTTGTTAAACCATTCTATTTTATTATAGCTAAGAACAGTTAGTTAATATTCCGGGCACCTCATTTGACTCAGGAATGTCTAGACTATGTTTTGAGGAAACATTTTACCCTCTTCCCCCTGCTCCCCCTCCGTGCTTTACAGTCAATTGCCAAAACAAGGCCCATTCACTGTTTGTATGTGTGAGGTGATTGATACTGTTTTGGCAGTTAGCCTGTATATTTATCAGGCAACCTATAACTTACCATATATAAAAGAGAGCGAAACAGTGATGTCATAATAGAATGAATCAAACAATTTCCACAAGTAATACTCTAGGTAAGTGTGCTCTCAGTAGACACAAATACTAACAATGATCAGGCAGTAACATGACACAGAATATTATAGAATAACATTCTATTGTGACATCACAGTTTTGTTCTCTTCCATATATGGCAAGTCATTAGTCACCTGATAAATATGCAGGCTGAATATCAAAACAGTGTCTATTACCTCATGTAAATGTTATTCCCATTACGGCTGCCAGCTAACTATATTTTAGATCTGGGCATTAGGATTGGTAGGTCCTCTTAACTGCAGTAAAGAACCATATCAATTTTTGGAAGCCCCCTGCATATCTTGGATTGGCAGGAAAAACTTAATACTTCCTAAATTCACTTATTTCAAATGCTTCTCATCTCAGTTCCAAACTCTTATCTCTCGTGACTCAACTCCCTGTTCTTTAAAGGGAACCAACCACAAGGATTTAACCACCAGGTGGTGATCGATGGTGCAGCATGACATCACTATTTTTATTTATTCCTCCCCTCTGGGCTTGTCCTTCTGCTGTAAAATGAGCAGCCTCCCCCCCTCCTCATCCAGACTTATCTGGGGGCTAGGGGGTGGCTTACAGCAGAAAGATAAGCCCACAGGGGAGGAATTAAAGAAAAAAAACAAATAGTGATGTCATGCTGCTCACGTCAAATCCTCGTGGTTGGTTCCCTTTAGGTATATATGGGATGGGCATAAACCTCGCCTCAACCCACACACCCTCTTGCTACCCAAAAATAAAAGAGAGAGGGAGTGTCAAACATAAATAAACATCAAGCGGCAGTACTCTCTAGAACAGGGAAGGCAACTGCAGTCTCAGGGCAGCAAACAGTTTGTGTCTCAGTTTGCCTAGCTTGACAGTGGTAATTAATCTCCGCACGGTGATTTCACCTGTGCAATGCTATGGAAATCGAAAATATGCACTGATGGAGACCTTGAGGATTGGAGTTGCCCACCCCTGCTCTAAAACATTTGATTGGGCCAGAAGATCAAAGAAAAAACTCTGGCTCTCAATCGAAGAAAATAGGTCACCCACCTCACTTCGTACTTTCCCATTCTCACAACCCTGCCCGACCTCTAAGAGAAGACTCCAAGACGAGCCGACAAGAGCCACTGTAAATCCTTGGAAGACACTAGCCATCCACCTGCCTCTGTTATTGTGGATCAATTACTACCAGACAGAGCTATGCTACCCCTCCAAAAAGTAAGAGTGATCCCTACTCTGTCTAACCTTACTGATATTCATTATATTAAGCTAAAAAATGCTATTCATAACTCTAAGACACAATCTGACCCACTCAAAACCCTCACACCAACTAAGACCTTATGTTCACAAATGGAACCTCCAATACAGTATTGTCTCTACTCTGTATAACACTCCACTTATTAGAGGTACTCCGGAAGACGTGCCTTTATATCATGTTGAGAATGACACAAAAGAACCACATTCACAGAGAATCACACCAACCACAAAACAATACATCCCATACGTCAGAGTCAAAGAAGACTCGTATAAAATAGTTAACACGATGGTATACCACCCAATCACAAACTCACAAGTGGCACCCCCATCCACTCCCACATCAATGCTGGAGTTGTGGAGGAGGACAACAGAAACCTAACCTATAACCCACTATGGCGCTCAATCCAACGTGCCACTTAAGAAGCAACTTCTACTCAAGTATACCACACCTCTTTACAGGGAGCGTGGAAACCCTGCCAGGACTTCGGAGTGTTATCCCCTGTTCATGTCTTCCTCTACCACCTCCACTTAAGACGAAGAAGTGTTGAAAGGTTTCCAGCTTGTAGGCAGGGCTGTGGAGTCCGTAAACCTCCGACTCCTCAATATCCCTGAATCAGACTCCAACACCACCAACATGGACACTGACCCCATGACTCCACATCCCTGCTTGTAGGCAGAGACCAAAAACAGCAATTGGAAATAAATCTATCCTACCCAAGGAGCAGATTGATACCTCTAATAGAACTTAAAACAAACATCACCGAACCACCCTACTTTATATCCTATTTCCCTGAAATCTCCCCCCTCCTCGTATCTTAGCATGTCTTACCTCTCCTAATCTTCCTACCTCATTACTTGCCTTTTGACTCTACTGTTTGTTTGCATGTCTACGTTAATATAACCAAGTAACTAAGCAACTTTCCTTACTCTATAAATGATACTACTCAATTGAATGAATACAATGATATCTGAATAGCTGGCGAGTGTGCAGTGAGCTCTAATATGAAGCTTAGCGCTCCTTTCTGTGCTCGCAAGTCTGATGATTGTAATTCTTTATAATGGTTTATACGTTTTTGGAATATGATCGCATCTTTAAATAAAACATTGAATATAATAGATAACATTAACTCTAAACAGTGGCACTCATCAAACATTACCTACATGCATCGCTTGGAAAAAGCTGACCAATGATCCAGCAGGAATCATGGCTATGCTGCCCATGAACCTAACAAGGAATAGTTGGTAGCAGAAGAAAGAAGATGGCACTCACCGGATGGCTAAAGCTCCTGTTTTATTCAACCATGGTAGTTGACATTAGGGAATGAGGAGTTGGCGGATGACGGCACGCCGTTTTGCGGGGTCTCGGCTTCAACGGGTCCTATTGAATAGGACGCGTTGAAGCGGAGACGCCTCAAAATGGTGTGCTGTCGTCCGCCGACTCCTCATTCCCTCTCCCCGCACTAATGTCAACTACCATGGTTGAATAAAACAGGAGCTTTAGCCATCTGGCGAGTGCCATCTTCCTCCTTCTACTACCAACTATCAAAGAGGACCTGTCATTCCACTGCTGCATGGCAATCTAAATTCAGCACTGAATGCAGCGTGTTATTCAGGGAAGGGGTCCCCCATGTGTCTGTGTGCTGTGTACCCCAAGATATAGCCTTTGTAAAGTTTACAGTTAGAAGCCATGGAGGCAGTCACTGTGGCTGGAGGGAGCTTGATTGACTGTGGCCATTACATTCCCCACTGCCTCTCTGTGCTGCTTCTGCTGTGCTGTTTATGGTTTGTCAGGGCAGGACTCTGGAGCTGACGTCAGGACAAGTGATTTGCATGCTGTGAGTGAGAGAGGAGGAGAGGAGGAGGGCAGAGCCTGCACAGCAGAAGCAGCACAGAGAGGCAGTGGGGGATGGAATGGCCACCCTCAATCAAGCTCCCTCCCATCAGGACTGACGTGCAACAGCAGCTCCAGAAACGACCTATAGGTTCATATAGGCAGGACCCAACCGGTCCACAATTTGTATATACTGCATTGGTGCACGTTATTAACTCTTCGGCTGCCTAACCAAGGAATAACTTTCTGCTACATATAAAATAAAAAGCTCAGAAGTCAACCCCCTTCCCAGGTTCAGCATGTTTTTGTTGCTGTCCTGGTCTTTGATGACCGGTTGCAGTAGTGACAGCACACATGGATGCTGCAATCAACGACTGGATTCAGAGAAGCAATGTTGTTACGTCATCCTAGCTCAAAGCAATGGGAAGGGTAAAGTTGGCAATGTCTTCTTGGTGTCCAGGGGATCTCACCTCGCACTGAAGCAGGT
This sequence comes from Allobates femoralis, assembly GCA_033576535.1. Taxonomy (NCBI): domain Eukaryota; kingdom Metazoa; phylum Chordata; class Amphibia; order Anura; family Aromobatidae; genus Allobates; species Allobates femoralis. Next base: position 24,336,010 of record JARQOC010000012.1, read on the forward strand.
CGCCCTGTAAACTCTCCCTCCAGGTGTCCAGCTCCCGGCAAGCTCGCTCCCAACGCACGTTCACCAGGTGAAGTTTATTCAGCACATCCCTAGACTCTGAATCATGATCTCTGGCCTGGAACTCTTTACTTCTCAGATTTGCAGATATAACCAGGGCTTTAGACTCATCAAAAGCTTTCTGGACATCCTAGAAGAATGACAGACATGTGAAACCGTCTAATCATGAATAGCAGCCCCCACGGCAGGACTAGGACAACCATAATTAGATATTTTGTTAAAGGATTAGTTTAATAAAAGCAAAAGAATAAATAAATATTTGATATATAAAACAGACATATATCTGGGTAAATTCTGGTCTGGGGATTAGATTGCCTGGTCTCCTCTACAGTTCAGCAATGATGAGGTTCCTGGTGCACCAGATGCCACCCAGCCAACAGCAAAGTAGCCCAAGACCTACCACCCCCTTGATTCTAGGAACATTTACAAGCCTTGTTTTAAGATCTTTAGATTGAGATATTGTATAGACCATAGCCAAGAAAGTGAAACTTTAGCCCCATACACATTTTAACAACGTTGACCATAGCCGGTGGGCTCACCGACAGTCTAGTGTGTACGGGGGCCTCCTGTCTTTTCCCGTCAGGGCTAAGGATCAGTATGTTCAGTTTTGGATTTGTTCTTAAGAGACGATTGCTGCCAGTGGAGTGTGGCAGAGGCTTTCTCATAGAAAACACAGCGTTAATGTGTATGGAGAAGGCAGGAGAGATAGCCGTCAGATGAACAATTGGCTGAACCATCATTCGTCTGACAGTAATCTAGTGTGTGCGTGGGGCAACTCCAGTCCTCAAGGTCCACAAACAGTGCATGTTTTCAGGATTTCCTTAGCATCACACAGGTGGTAATATAATCAGAAGATTAAATTGCCAAGTGTCAAATGCTAAGGAAATTCTTGAGGAATGGAGTTGCCCTCCCCTGGTGATATGGGGATTAAAATTCATTCAGATAATTGATATGGGTTTGAGCTATCAGACCCCCGAGGATAAGTAAATTATGGATAGATAACTTTTTTGACTGACGAATCCCTTTTGAGCCACATAGAGAGAAGTTGCCCTCAATGCTTACGGTTCACCTTCATAATGAAGGTGCAGAGGGAGGAAGATTACACAATCCGGAGCAGACTATGTACCTTAAGCATCTGTACTTTCTCTTCCAGCTCTCGGATGGTAGATGACGGCTTCAGCTGTTTGAGCTGTTCAAGTTCTGCTTCTGTTTTATCCAACCATGATGTGATCTTCTCCAGGTCCTGATCGAGTTGTTGCCAGCGCGGACCCCTTGCTTGTTTCGGAGGTCACTGCCCGAGGACTGCGCCTGTATAATCTCCCAACGCTCAATGACTCCTAAACAGAAAACCGCACAAAGGAAGTGTAAGCGTTCCCTGTAAGCCCTGCCGGACCGGAGCGCCGCGCCGCGATCTAGGGGAGAACACTGAGGGTTCTGCTGACATGTCGTGCGTCGTCTTGTAACTGTTAAGAAGTCACAACGACTTCTTGCAAAATTCATTAAAATTCAGTGTGTGCAAATCTCACTCCTCAGATTACTCCAGTGTAAACTTCACTTTTAAGACTTGCACATTAATTATCTCCAGTAATGTTTATGTATGTTTCTAAATCTTTTAAGGTTTTATACCAAATGTTTGACTCAAAGCAACACCAGACCTAGAAATAAATTAATTTCTGTCCATTTTGTAACATTTCGACACAGAACATATGGTCTGGTTTAGCTTTATCATCTAAGAGGAAGATTTATTTATTTTATTTTACTGCATTCAAAGGGGAGAGGCTTCTGCTGCAGACGGTTATCTTACAGCCAGACTGAGAAGGTGAGAAGAGAGGTCAGACATGTTAGAAAGGAACATATCTGACATTCCTTATTACATATAATGGAATATACAAAGTATTAAATGATAAACCCCATTGCAAGTCAATTTGGTTACATCATAAAATGGATTAGGTTTCCATTTCCCCGAATGGCCCGGATGCGATCGCAACCCCTGCACCTGTTGTAGTTAGCCCCTGGCCATCATACTGTATACAGGGGACTGCGGAAGCCATGATACTATGTGTGGCAGAAGCTGACAGAAGGGCCATCATTTATGGCTGCGGTGGGTATGTGAAGAGCCATCATACTGTGTGTGGTGGTGATTGGAGGACACATCATTCTGTATATAGGAGCCGTAGAAGCCATGATAGTATGGGTGGCGGGAGCTGATGGGAGGCCATCATACCGTGTGTGATAGGTTGTGGGAGTTATCATAAGGTGTGGAGAGAGACTGAGGACATCATGTGTGTGGGGATTGGAGGAAATCATGTGTAGGGGACACATCATTCTGCATATAGGGGCTGTAGAAGCCATGATACTATGTGTGGCGGGAGGGCATTATACTGTATGGAGGGAATGTGAGGAAATTCATGTTGTGGCAGCTTCATATTGTATATAGGACACTGTAGAAGCCATGATACATGTGTGGCAGGAGTGTTGGGAGGGCATCATACTGGTGGAGGGGACTGTGAGGAATATTGTGTGTGGTAGCTCTTGCAGCTGTCATCATATGTAAGGTCTGTGAAGCCATGATACCATGTGTGGTGGGAGATTACTGGAGGGCCATTATACAGTATGGAGGGGACTGTGAGGGAATATTGTGTGTGGTAGCCTGAGGCAGCTGTCATACCATATGTAGGGGTCTGTGGAAGCCATGATACAATGTGTGGTGGGAGTACCTGGGAGGGGCCCTTATACAGTATGGAGGGGGACTGTGAGGGAATATTGTGTGTGGTAGCCCTGTGGCAGCTGTCATACCATATGTAGGGGTCTGTGGAAGCCATGATACAATGTGTGGTGGGAGAACCTGGAGGGCCATTATACAGTATGGAGGGGGACTGTGAGGGAATATTGTGTGTGGTAGCCCTGTGGCAGCTGTCATACCATATGTAGGGGTCTGTGGAAGCCATGATACCATGTGTGGGGAGAGACCTGGAGGGCCATTATACAGTATGGAGGGGGACTGTGAGGGAATATTGTGTGTGGTAGTCCTGAGGCAGCTGTCATACCATATGTAGGGGTCTGTGGAAGCCATGATACAATGTGTGGTGGGAGATACCTGGAGGGCCATTATACTGTATGGAGGAGGACTGTGAGGGAATATTGTGTGTGGTAGCTCTGTGGCAGCTGTCATACATATGTAGGGGTCTGTGGAAGCCATGATACAATGTGTGGGGGAGATACCTGGAGGGCCATTATACAGTATGGAGGGGACTGTGAGGGAATATTGTGTGTGGTAGCCCTGTGGCAGCTGTCATACCATATGTAGGGGTCTGTGGAAGCCATGATACCATGTGTGGTGGGAGAGTACCTGGAGGGCCATTATACAGTATGGAGGGGACTGTGAGGGAATATTGTGTGTGGTAGCCCTGTGGCAGCTTCATACCATATGTAGGGGTCTGTGGAAGCCATGATACATGTGTGGTGGGAGATACCTGGAGGCCATCATACTGTATGGAGGGGGACTGTGGGGAGTGTGTTGGATGTATTTTTGTGGGCATCATACTCTGTGAGGGTTGTGAGAGGTGGTAGGATAGCAGGTGAAAACACTAACAGGCTTCCATAGAGGAAAACACTGTGTTTGTGTCACAATGTATGTCCCTCTCAGAGTCTTGAAAAGTGGGGAGACATGCCCTTCTGTGCCATGACCCCCCTACCCTAAATATTTTTGTTCACTTCTTTGAGGGGGGAGGTGGGCGAGGTCAAATTAGGGCTTCTGACACGGTGCCCCGATACTTTCTGTGTGCGCCCCTGTTTACAATGTGTGAGAAGAGTCACATACCTGAATGTGTTTCGGGACTTCCCATTCCTCTAAGTCCACTGTCCTCCGTTTGGTCACCGGTGGAGTTTTCAGAGTCGAAATCTTTCTCAGCACTTGAAATGATTTCACGAGTTCTCTACAGACAGAAGCGTGCTACCATCAGATCACTTCCGTACAAGTCTAATATGGCCGATATCTATGAATTGTAGAACTTACATGGGACACATCTAACATGGAGGCGGCTCCAGCGGCGCCAATCACAAGTCCTTCACATTTTGATCATCTTTGAACTCCATTTTTACGACTCCCATACGTTTGTCTGGTGAATGCCAAGATGGAGTCTCCAAGTCCGATTTACCTGTAAAAACCACCATAGACTGAGAAAAAATACAGCAAAAATACTTTAGAGGTGGTGCCTTGGTGCAAAACCTACGCGACTTCTTATAGGCACCATATGCAACTTACCAAAGACACGATATAGGACATGAAAGAGTGCCAAAAATCAATGTTATAAGACGAGGCTGATGTCAATAGGTTAGATCAGTAGTATTGGTAATGGACAAATATGGGGTTTGGCTTAGCAAGAAATAGTAATATTGTGAAATGCCCATGCAAACTGCGAGAAAATAAATATAGTATGATAAAGCCAAGTATTGTCATTTCATACAGGAAAAGTTTATAATGCAGAACATCTCAATCATCAAGATATACACAGATGGTCCTCCATTGTGTATCTTCATTAGGTCAGTGGAAAAAAAAAGCACCTCGTCTTAGTAAGGTATAGCCGAAAGAGAAAAAAAAAAAAGTCAAAATTACTTAAAGGGGTTATTCCCATCTTCATAGATTGATATCACTGTATAGTCCTCAGAAAAATAATTAATTTTGCAACTTACTGTTTATTAAAGGGGAGAGAAAACGGTTTAGTACAGTCCCTGCCCTCCTACATGATGAAGCAGTTCCGTACACTGCAGTTCTAGGATCTATAGATCTCTTATAAATCAATAAAATCATATCTGCTCCTCAGCTCTCACCCCTCCCTCCGGCACAGGGAAATACTGTCTTGCTGCTGCAGAGAGGAGGTGGTGTGTTGGGGGTGTGGACCCTGGGGGCTCCAGGATCATCTTACATTCCTGCCCCCTCATATTTATGTATGAGCAAGGGGCGTGGCCGCCAGCCCCATGGTCACAGCACAACTTTACCGCTGATATATGAATAGGGATGTTCTCCCTTCAAATGGCAATCATGTCACCAAGAAGATATAAATACACACTGTGATCTTCTGCTGTAGAATGCTATGATGGTGCATAATGTATACTGTCATGTATCAGGCTAGGAGCAGAGGCAAAGCACTACATTGATTGATCAGCACTGCATGGTCTCCCTCCCTCAAATCAACTTGGTAGCTTCCCGTCTACTAAAACTTTATCACTATGCATGACCAAATTTCTCAGTCCCCTGAGGGAGGGGTGAGAGCTGAGGAGCAGATATGATTTTATTGATTTATAAGCGATCTATAGATGCTAGAACTGCAGTAATACAGCTCAAGAATTGCTGAAAATTTCAAAAAAGTAAATTGCAAAATTACTTGCATTTCCATGAACTATCCGACAATATAAGAAGATGGAAATAACCCTTTAATATCTCCATATATCCCAAGCTCATGAGCAAACATCCCAACGAACTAATCGGAACTCCTTTTGGTTGTCGTAGAAATGTGCATCCACAATGAGATGTCCATGGTTTTGGGAAATATGGCGCTCACGCAAAGCAAAAGAAGAAACGTCGCAAATGAGGGAACATGAGGTGAGGAAAATAAGCGTGCATCACAGCAATGGTGCCGGGATGAGACACATGCATTGGGCAGGGGCCTACCAGAAGATGCTTGGACAGTTTTTGTTGTCATTATGACATAGGCTTCAGGGCTTTCAGCAATTTCTACATCTGAAAGAAAATAATGTGATTTGTTTCCTCGCACGATATTTCTGAACAAACTGGGAAAAAAAGTGGAAGAAATTTAGATTTGCCATCAAACAACGTAATCGAGATCAAGATTACCTGATAAGGGGCTGTAGTAGGCCCCGTCCTCCTCATTTTCATGCATGGAGGAACCTCCAACATCTACGGTTGGATCCCATTCCAAGGGGATGGAGTCAACGCTAACTGGAGTTTCTCGACCAGATCTTTCATGAGGAAGAGTTGGGGGCATTAAATGGCAGAGCGACTGGTGGGATGGGTCAACGTCTGGTATTGTGGTGTGCCAGGAGGAGTTCTGGATCTCTCGGGAATCTTCCCCATCTGTATCGTTCTCAGACATTTCTCTTTCTTCTTCTAAATTCTTTAAAAAGGATGAGAACATATTATAATGTTACATGGCAAATTTTTATCAACAGATGTCTTAAAGGGGTTGCCTGGCCTTAGGGTACAGGTTTACAGTTGTGCACAGTGCTACTGTGAGGGTTCTGCTGTCCCAACAGTGAGCCATCATATGACTGTACACTTGCATACTTCCTGCCGCATGCCGACTAGACTGTATCCGGCCTCGCTCAATACAACTACGTTGCCCAAAGCTGGATACAGTCTAGTAGACATGTGGCCGTATGTATGCAAATCTTGCATTAACGCCATCTCATCTATTGGTATTGGAGAATCCTCAAAGTGTGCAGTGTGCGATGTGAGATTTACGAGTCTGTAGTCACACAGACCCACAGCTTTAGCTCAATCTACCCATTCAAGGTTTATTAGAAGATTACCACTGCAAGGCTAGGCAGTGACCAGTACAGTCAAAGCAAGGCCTTACCAAATTTCTTGATGTCAGTCTTTCATGGAACCTATACACCCGTCCAAAGACTTCTTGGCAATATCTATGGATCTCTTCCAGTTCATCCTCAATTACCACAGCGTCCATCGCTTCACTTTTCTGGATCAATTGCTCTCCAAAAACAATTAGCTGATCAATTTTATTGGTGTTTAATGTAATTTCTTGTTTGAAGCCCTAATGGGAGAAGATAGATGTAACAATGAATATATTGGTACAGATTGGGGTAAAGCCAGCTCGCAACCCAACCTACAACGACCCAACCCACAGCCCAACCCACAACCCATCCCACAACCCAACCCACAACCCAACCCACAACCCAACCCACATCCCAACCCACAACCCAACCCACAACCCAACCCACAACCCAACCCACAACCCAACTCAGTGCAGTGTGTGGTCGTGTGAACCTAATCAACAACAACCTAAAAGAGAGAGTGCAGTTTGTCATTTTAACCACAACCCACAACCCATCCCACAACCCAACCCACAACCCAACCACAACCCAACTCACAACCCAACTCACAACCCAACTCACAACCCAACCCACAACCCAACCCACAACCCAACCCACAACCCAACCCACAACCCAACCCACAACCCAACCCACAACCCAACCCACAACCCAACCCACAACCCAACCCACAACCCAACCCAGTGCAGTGTGTGGTCGTGTGAACCTAATTAACAACAACCTAAAAGAGAGAGTGCAGTTTGTCATTTTAATACTTACAATTAACTGTTGCATTTTCTCCTCTATGTCACTTTCTGAGAAGTGCTCTACGTTTGTAAGCTGCAGGTCCATCTCTGTGAGCCATACAAGGATAGTGTCTCTCATCCCCTCAAAGTCTTCTCTTTGGCTGGTAAAGTGCTAGATTTATTAAAAGAAAATGTTAATTTTTGAAAAATTATACAGGATCCATATTAGCAACTGTCTAAGAAGAGACTACAGCTACATATTCAATCAGTGAATGCTTCTTGAGATGCTGATGCAGCACATGCTCCATAGAGAGTGGAAGGGCGCCTACCATAAGAGAGCGAGCAACCTATCTCCAATCTAACCCAACCAAGGGTAATAATATAAAAGTATGGCCTCCTCCTTACCTTGAGCCTCCTCAGAATGGCCGTCACCCTCTTCTGAAGTTGATCCCACCTCTGATTGCCTTCATGCACCATCTGCTTCAGTCTGCTGGCGGCGTCGGTGCGGTTCTCTCGGGCCAGCCGCCTGTACTGCTTGTTGATCAGCTCTAGATGAGTAAGACGCTCATGGATCTGCCTCTGGAATGCCTAAAATTAAGAAAAAAAATAGAATACATTTTTATGGACAGAGTTAAATGATTTCATGTAATACAGTTGTTTATCCCCCCCCAACCAGCACCAAGTCTGTCCATGGCTGTGTACTGTATTGCAGTGCAGCCCATTCTCCTGTACAGTGATGAAATTGTTCCTTTAGTTCCTACATTCAAAGTTGCTGTACAGATGGAAAATATGGGGTTAATCTACGCTGGTGTTCCAAAATGAGAGAATAAAACAGATCCTGGATAGCGATTTAACGTCGACGCGTTTCGGAGTGAAACATGCCTTCCTCCAATCACAATCAAGTGATGGTTCTGAGACGGTTTCACACCGAAACGCGTCGACGTTACATTACTATCCATGATCTGTTTCATTCTCTCATTTTGGAGCAGCAGAGCGGATTAACCTCTTATCTTCCATCTGTAAAGCATATTTCCACATTTTGGGGTGCTGCAGCTGCATCACACCTTCTTAGGGGTTGTGTCTTACACAACACTATGGTTGGTTTGATGCTGCGGTCATATCATTTTTGGTCCCGTGCAGTGTGGCGGATTATCGGTTGTACTTGGTAGTCCCAGAGTATACGCAGTGCGTATTTGGAAACAGCGTACGCATCATACCCAGTAGAAGACTCCAGATTTCCAACTGAGGGCCTGCATTTCTGCATGAATTATCACACCACCGGGGCGTGATTACAAGGGAGCGTCTTGGGACATGGAGCCTTACAAAACACCAACAGTGTCTACACTATTGACAACATCCTGGTTATTCCCATAGGAGAATGTAATTCATAAATGCACCTTTCACAACAATTATAGGACACATTTAGCTCAGACAGGGTGGTTAGGGATGTAGTAGGAAGCTGCAGGGACAGGTAGTGATAGATTTTAGGGGCATAAAGTAAGTGACAGGGTCCCTTTGAGCAACTTTTCAAGTAGTTTTCAGCATCTGTAATTCTTTTTCTTTTATAGCTGGGTGCTCTGCAAAAGGTATACAAATCCCTCCCTTCTCATAGTGTTAGAGATAGCAGCAGGGAGAGAGTTGTAGACAGATTTCCACACTATGCAGAGTGGACAGCATCAAGGAGGGCAAAGAAAACAATCTACAGAAAAAAAGGAAACCACATGTGGAGAAAATCACAGAGTAGAAGCTGTGCTGATATATTGACTACTAAACACATCACATCCAGCCTATATTACTGGGAGAGACGCTCCCACAACAGAAGAATCTGAAACTTGGATCAGGCAGCAAACTGCATATCTGGGGCTGAAGATGAATGAAGGAATGGAGATTGTAGGCTGAATCTTAAGGTACCGTTACACGCTTCAATGTTGTAACGATCTCACCAATGATCTCACGGGAGCGCGGTCGTTAGGACATCGTTTAGAAGTCGTTGGTGAGATGTCACACGTGTAGCTATCGTATCGACGCACCAACGATGTGGCGAGCAGCTATCGTTCACACAACCCAGCGAACGATACTTGTTCACTGTTGTGAATAGGCGAAGTCGTGAATGACATCGTTATCGCGGTGTCACTTACAAAGATCCAACGATTTATCGTAGTCGTACCTCGGTGTTACACAAAACGACGTTCTAACGATGTCGTTTGAACGACTCCAAACCTGTGACGTTTCAGCGCTATCGCTCACGATCTCGTACCGTGTAACGGTACCTTTAGTGGCTACCATGAATTATTAACATATATAACACTAACATATGTAAGACATGTTTACATGTCAAAAGGTTTCCATAGCCTCTCTAATCATTGCATTTTACTGTAGAGGGTAAAAAAAAGAGTGCACTTCATACTACAGTGTTATAACCACAGATATAGCGGCTATAGGGCTAACGTATCCCATCAGAATGATGTTAACACTTTCCAGGGTATACGACTAAACTTGTGAAGCAGCTTTGATAACAGCGCTCATTCCTGATCATTAGCCTGAGTAAATAAGCCACAATCAGCTGGTGAATGCCAAAATCACTCAATTGCCATCAGAGTGAATAAACCATCGTGGTCGGCAGCACACCTCCTCGTGTAAGCAGAGAATGTGCTGCCGACAATAGGTATGCTGTAATGGGGAGTCTAGAGGACAATGGAAAACTATATTCAACTGCAGAGTTCTCCTTCAATATCACAATCTTTAGCATATACAGAATACCCAGTGTATGTTAGTCTGAGAGCCAAGAAGGAAGCTGGAGGTGATAGGCAACTTAATGTGGAAAAGTAGAAATATATACCGTATATACTTGTGTATAAGCCGACCCGTGTATAAGCCGACCCCCCTACTTTTGCCCCCAAAACCTGGGAAAACCTATTGACTCGTGTATAAGCCGAGGGTGGACCCCAGCACAGGTATACAGCCCCCAGCAGTGTGGTATACAGGCCCCCCCCAGTGGTAGTATACAGTAGCCTCCCCAGTGGTAGTGTACAGCAGCCTCCCCAGAGGTATATACAGGCCCCAGCAGTATATACAGCAGCCCCAGTAGTCTACAGCAGCCTCCTCAGTGGTATATACAGGCCCCAGCAGTATATACAGCAGCCCCAGTAGTATACAGCAGCCTCCCCAGTGGTATATACAGGCCCCAGCAGTATATACAGGGCCCCAGTGGTGTATACAGGGCCCCATACAGGGCCCCAGCGGTGTATACGGGGCCCCAGTGGTGTATACGGGGCCCCAGTGGTGTATACGGGGCCCCAGTGGTGTATACGGGGCCCCAGTGGTGTATACGGGGCCCCAGTGGTGCATACAGGGCCCCAGTGGTGCATACAGGGCCCCAGTGGTGCATACAGGGCCCCAGTGGTGCATACAGGGCCCCAGTGGTGCATACAGGGCCCCATACAGGGCCCCAGTGGTGTATACAGGGCCCCAGTGGTGTATACAGGGCCCCAGTGGTGTATACAGGGCCCCAGTGGTGTATAAAGGGCCCCATACAGGGCCCCAGTGGTGTATACAGGGCCCCAGTGGTGTATAAAGGGCCCCATACAGGGCCCCAGTGGTGTATACAGGGCCCCAGTGGTGTATACAGGGCCCCAGTGGTGTATACAGGGTCCCAGTGGTGTATACAGGGCCCCATACAGGGCCCCAGTGGTGTATACAGGGCCCCATACAGGGCCCCAGTGGTGTATACAGGGCCCCATACAGGGCCCCAGTGCTGTATACAGGGCCCCAGTGCTGTATACAGGGCCCCAGTGCTGTATACAGGGCCCCAGTGCTGTATACAGGGCCCCAGTGCTGTATACAGGGCCCCAGTGCTGTATACAGGGCCCCAGTGCTGTATACAGGGCCCCAGTGCTGTATACAGGGCCCCAGTGCTGTATACAGGGCCCCAGTGCTGTATACAGGGCCCCAGTGGTGTATACAGGGCGCCCCCCCCATCCCCCTTGCTGTCAGCCACCTGTAAAGGAATAGAACATTATACTTATCCCTGACCTGTCGCCGCCGCCGCCGCTCTCTGACACCGCGCGCTCCTCCGTCTTCATCCGGCTTCCTCCTCGGCGCACAGACAATGACGTCATTGCCTGCGCCCGCCGGTCACAGCAGGAAGAAGCCGGATGAAGCCGGAGGAACGCGCGGTGTCAGAGAGCGGTGGCGGCGACAGGACAGGGATAAGTATAATGTTCTATTCCTTTACAGGTGGCTGACAGCAAGGGGGGGGGGCGCCCTGTATACACCACTGATGGGGGGGCTGTATACCGAGTATATGACTCGTGTATAAGCCGAGGGGGGGACTTTTCAGCACATTTTTTGTGCTGAAAAACTCGGCTTATACACGAATATATACGGTAGTAGTAAACACGAAAAACACAAACCTCAAACTTCTTCTGTTCCTCTTTGGCTTTTGTGTACAACACATCAGAAGAGTCTGGTGAAGCGGCCATTGCTTCCGCTTCTTTAAGCCATTCATCAAATCGGGAGTAGTCCTCCAAGAATTTCTGCCATAGTCGACAAGTTTCCTCAATCCTGCCAAGAAGTCACAAGAACAATGAAAAACATCGGTTCCCATGCAGTAAATATCATACGAGCGTGTTACACGAAGATAAAATCTGCCAGTATCTATGGTCGGCATCACAAACTATTAGAATTTGGAAGAACCATCTCATGAGTAAGGTGTTCTCCATACTCTCTTACAGAAGATATCTGAAATTTGGGCGCGAAAGGAGAAGGGAGAAGAGCAAGGAGTAAAGCTGTGTGGAGCAGCGAAAAGAGCCTGAGGAGTACAGCGCTCCTCGCATCCCAACTCCCTTGTCCTCGCACCCCAACATCCCTGCTCAAGTTGGGAGGCGGGGAGCAAGGGAGTTGGGAGGCGGGGAGCAAGGGAGTTGGGAGGCGGGGAGCAAGGGAGTTGGGAGGCGGGGAGCAAGGGAGTTGGGAGGCGGGGAGCAAGGGAGTTGGGAGGCGGGGAGCAAGGGCCGAGCAGCGAAGCAAGCGGAGCGACCAGCAAGGACCGGAGCAGCGACGAGCAAGGGGGAGCACAAGAAGCAAGGGGTGGAGCAGCAAGGAGCAAGGGGTGGAGCAGCAAGGAGCAAGGGGTGGAGCAGCAAGGGTGGAGCAGCAAGGAGCAAGGGGTGGAGCAGCGAGGAGCAAGGGGTGGAGCAGCGAGGAGCAAGGGGTGGAGCAGCGAGGAGCAAGGGGTGGAGCAGCGAGGAGCAAGGGGTGGAGCAGCGAGGAGCAAGGGGTGGAGCAGCGATGAGCAAGGGGTGGAGCAGCGAGGAGCAAGGGGTGGAGCAGCGAGGAGCAAGGGTGGAGCAGCGAGGAGCAAGGGGTGGAGCAGCGAGGAGCAAGGGGTGGAGCAACGAGGAGCAAGGGGTGGAGCACCAAGAAGAGAGGGAGGAGCTGTGAGAAGAGAGGGAGGAGATGCAAGAATCGGGAACATTAGGAAAGTAGGCAGCTGTATTTCAACATGCCCAATCATTTTGTTCCTGGGGAAGGTAAGTCTCTACTACAAATGTCTAGCAGAAGCGTATTCCCCTTTGATGAATCTCTATTGGTGATGGGACGGATCTGTCAGACTATTGAGAGTTCAGCTGACAGCTACCCAAGGTGTATGTCTATCTCACAGCTAGACATAGCTCATATTTCCAAACATTAGAGAAAATACAAATCAAGAAAAACAGTCAGCTCTTACCGCATTCTCCTCTCCATTGACATAGAGCAGATATTCCTCCATCGTTTATCGAGGCTCCGCGTGGTCTGCTGTATGGAATCGCACTCGGTCTCATTGGCGCAGGCGTCTGTGTCGTGCAGCAGGCGCTCACAGATATTTAATACAGATGCCACCCCAGGGCTGTGCACCTCAATGTCCTTCTGCAAGTCCTGAAAATAGAACATGAGGCTCAACAACAGCACTATATAGATCACACAGAAGAGCACATTATACATGTCACATATGGGGCTGAAACATGCCTCAAACAATAGATAAAACTGGAATGGTATCCACGGTCCGCGCTGCTGCTCTTTATCCAAGGAATCCACAAGAGGTTATTACCATCAAAAGTTCTTTATTTCATCACACCAACGCGTTTCAGTGCTGTCCCTGAGGAAGGTGCTGGGACAGCACCGAAACACGTTGGTGTGATGAAATAAAGAACTTTTGATGGTAATAACCTCTTGTGGATTCCTTGGATAAAGAGCAGCAGCGCGGACCGTGGATACCATTCCAGTTTTATCTTCTGATTTCCCGCGGTTTTGTGGCGTTGGTGGAGGTTCTGCAGCAGCTGCCTTATGCTTTTAAACTGGTTGTGGGTCTCACAACCATAAAAGGTGAGTGGATACACTTATAATCCACATAAGAACTATAGTGTCTGTTTGATAGGGCACAATCTGCGCCTCTTGTATCTCCCTTCTTTTCTAGATGCCTCAAACAATGGCAGGAATGTCACAATTCATGGTCATCATACATGATGTTATATAACAATATTAGAGAAAACTGCACTGAACAAGTCACAATTGCAGTCAATGGAGGAGCACGAACTGTGTAGAGCGGCCATCTGCTGGGGCTCCAAGAGGGTGGTCTTGAGTGCAGGACCCCCACTATAATGCAATGCTTATCCATATGCCTTTAAAGGATGAGAACGCCTTGAGAATTATTTTTTGTATACTGAATTTCATGTATTCTGAACTACAAAATATATATTTTTTTAATGAGGTTTCATTAAAAATGTTAAGCCATTGGCCTCTGCATTTCACTGTCTATTGCTGGTTGCAGAACGAGTTCACTGAGTGATTCTTAGGTAACTCATTCTTCAGCCAGCTAAACGCTACAACATTATTAATGAATAGCATTTTAAAAAATAAATATTTAATTTTGGACTAAAATAAACTAATAATTACCCGCGAGCGAGTCCATGTAAGATGGATATAAGGACGGTGGATGTGTCACATCCCAAATTAGCAAAACGTTCCATGAGAAGGTTTGAGAAATACAGGTACAATATAATCCGAGAGCGCGGTATATCCGGAAAGTGAACCTACCCTCTGTTCCTCCAGCTTCTTGTTAATCTCCTGCTCATCGCAGATACTGTAGATGACGGGCTTGGACAGTTCGGACTCTATACGGGCCAGCCACGTGCGCAGGTTACTCATGTTCTTATACAGCTGCTGGATGGTCACCAGCGTCTCCTTCAGCTTCTTTACTCTGCGGGAAATAAACACCAAAGTCAATTCAAAGCAAAGCGACTATCCTGACCTGTCTCCTGTTACACAGCAATGAGGGACGTTACAGCTCCTGCACCACTGATCCCAGCAATCCCAGAAGACCCCAGAAGAGAAAGTCACCACTGGCTGCAACTGTGCTACAATGGGCCCCAAATGTTCCTTGTATGTATCCTACATTACATTATAGGTTACAGAAGGACACAGTAGATATACACAGATAATGCAAGAGGTTTAATAAACAGGGAAAAGAATATAAACAACTGTCTATACACACAGTCTCTACACACAGTCTCTATACACGCACCGTCTCTATACACGCACCGTCTCTATACACGCACCGTCTCTATACACGCACCGTCTCTATACACGCACCGTCTCTATACACGCACCGTCTCTATACACGCACCGTCTCTATACACGCACCGTCTCTATACACGCACCGTCTCTATACACGCACCGTCTCTATACACACCGTCCATATACTCACTCTATTATTCCTGAAAATATATACATGAATTGCAATGGTTCCTCAATCCAATAAATATCCAATCTGAGCAATGGATCAATAAGTCCATACAGGAAAGATTTCTATTGTGTGGTCAGGTAGAGTGTGTACAGTATATAGGGAGAGGTATAGAGTATATAGAGGAAGATATGAATTATATAGGGGCAGGTATAGAGTGTATAGGGTTGGGTATAGAGTATATAGGGGCAGGTATAGAGTATATAGTGAGGATAGCGTATATGGGGCAGATACAGAGCGTATAGGGTAGGGTATAGAGTACATAGTGGCAAGTATAGTGTATATAGGGGCAGGTATAGCATATACAGTGCCTACAAGTAGTATTCAACCCCCTGCAGATTTAGGTGGTTTGATAAGATGCAAATAAGTTAGAGCCTTCAAACTGCAAACGAGAGTAGGATTTATTAACAGAAGCATAAATCTTACAAACCAAAAAGTTATGTTGCTCAGTTGAATTTTAATAAATTTTAAACATAAAAGTGTGGGTCAATTATTATTCAACCCCTAGGTTTAATATTTTGTGGAATAACCCTTGTTTGCAATTACAGCTAATAATCGTCTTTTATAAGACCTGATCAGGCCGGCACAGGTCTCTGGAGTTATCTTGGCCCACTCCTCCATGCAGATCTTCTCCAAGTTATCTAGGTTCTTTGGGTGTCTCATGTGGAATTTAATCTTGAGCTCCTTCCACAAGTTTTCAATTGGGTTAAGGTCAGGAGACTGACTAGGCCACTCCAACACCTTGATTTTTTCCCTCTTGAACCAGGCCTTGGTTTTCTTGGCTGTGTGCTTTGGGTCGTTGTCTTGTGGGAAGATGAAATTACGACCCATCTTAAGATCCTTGATGGAGGAGCGGAGGTTCTTGGCCAAAATCTCCAGGTAGGCCGTGCTATCCATCTTCCCATGGATGCGGACCAGATGGCCAGGCCCCTTGGCTGAGAAACAGCCCCACAGCATGATGCTGCCACCACCATGCTTGACTGTAGGGATGGTATTCTTGGAGTCGTATGCAGTGCCATCCAGTCTCCAAACGTCACGTGTGTGGTTGGCACCAAATATCTCGATCTTGGTCTCATCAGACCATAGAACCTTGAACCAGTCTGTCTCAGAGTCCTCCAAGTGATCATGAGCAAACTGTAGACGAGCCTTGACATGATGCTTTGAAAGTAAAGGTACCTTACGGGCTCGTCTGGAACGGAGACCATTGCGGTGGAGTACGTTACTTATGGTATTGACTGAAACCAATGTCCCCACTGCCATGAGATCTTCCCGGAGCTCCTTCCTTGTTGTCCTTGGTTTAGCCTTGACTCTTCGGACAAGCCTGGCCTCGGCACGGGAGGAAACTTTCAAAGGCTGTCCAGGCCGTGGAAGGCTAACAGTAGTTCCATAAGCCTTCCACTCCCGGATGATGCTCCCAACAGTGGAGGCAGGTAGGCCCAACTCCTTGGAAAGGGTTTTGTACCCCTTGCCAGCCTTGTGACCCTCCACGATCTTGTCTCTGATGGCCTTGGAATGCTCCTTTGTCTTTCCCATGTTGACCATGTATGAGTGCTGTTCACAAGTTTGGGGAGGGTCTTAAATAGTCAGAAAAGGCTGGCAAAAGAGATAATTAATCCACACATGTGAAGCTCATTGTTATTTGTGCCTGAACTACTTCTTAATACTTTAGGGGGACCAAACAGAATGCTGGTGGCTTGAGGGGTTGAATAATAAATGACCCTCTGAATTAACTTTTAACGCTTTAAAAAAAAAAAAAAAAAAAAAAAAAAACACAACAACAACAAAAAAAAAAAATCTTTTTGGCTGCAGTGCATTTCCCACTTCCAGGCTGATCTACAGTCCAAATGTCACAATGCCAAGTTAATTCTGCATGTGTCAACCAGCTAAATCTGCAGGGGGTTGAATACTACTTGTAGGCACTGTATAGGGAGAGATATATTATATAGGGCAGATTTAAAGAATATAGGGGTATTTGTAAAGCACATAGAGGCATGCATATAGGGGTAGATATATAGTATATTGGGGCAGATATATAGTATTTGAGTTGAATATATTGTATATAGTGTCAGGTATAAAGTATATAGAAGAAGGTATACATTATAAGTGGCAAGTATAGAGTATATTGAGGCAGATATATAGAATATAAGGGCTGGTTTAAAGTTTATAGGAGAAGGGTATAGAGCCTGGAGGGAACGTGTACAGTATACAGGAGCAGTTATATAAAGTATTGGGGTAGCTATATCGAATATAGGGGCAGGTATAGAGCAAGGAGGGTCAGGTATACAGTATATTGGGGCGGGTATGATGTATGTAATGGTAGGTATAAAGTATATAGGGGCAGCCATAGATATATGATATAAGAGGTAATCACAGACTTGCACCTGGCATAGAGATGATGGTGAATACCTTTACTAGCACATTGTATTTGAGATGCTTCAGCACTTTGCTTTGTGTACTCGCAGCATCTGGACTGTGGACAAACTCTAATCTGCCTTCATCCTCCAGAAACAGCGCCAATCAGGACTACAGGCTGCGTCTAGTATTGCAGCTCAGCCATTTACTTGAAATAAAAAATAACCCCCCCCTCAACACCTTCCTTATTCAGCCTAGTGAGATGAGAGGTGCTGCACACATCCAGATACCCCCCCCCCCTATATTGTAGCCTTCCGTATGAGCCATTATATACCCTCATACAGGAAGCTTCTCTCCTGATGAACTTTACCTCCATGTGCACAGTCCCATGAATACATGTCTCAGGGTCACCGTCCGCCCTCATTCAGCTATTAAATAATCTGACACTGTAGATAATACCCAGAAGGTTATATATTAACCTCGCAGTATGGCGGCTGACAGACATCATTATTAACCCATTATACCCCTGTAATAAGAGACCAGCATGCACACAGACGTGTGGAGGTGCACAGGGGCCTACAATGCAGCACAGGAGCAGATCACAATTAGAAATGCTGGATAATAGGCTCGTTCCAATGCAACAAAGGGGCCCCGCGTTCTGCTGCAGCCCCCCACCCCCTGTGTGCTGGAGACCTGTACATAGGGGTAATGGTAAACATATGGAGAAGCCTTACCATAAAAGCAGAAAGGGATCATATCCTGGGAACGCACAAGACCATGATGGATCCTGCCTGCGTCTTCAGCGCCCTCTCCCCCCAGGTGCCATCCGTGCAGACCCCACATCAGACATGACCATGGAAGTGGCAGGCATGACAGGCGGCAGCACCTGCATCTCCTGCGACAGCCATTCATTTATTCATTCATTCATGGGTCTGCACACAATCATTGACGGTAACCCATCCCCCCCCCCCAATAAGGAGGGCTGATCGGAGTCTGTGCTGACAGGGAGGGACGTCACATCAGGAAACGCTGCACTTACTGTCACAATCCGTTACTATGTATCCTCAGGAGGATCAGCAGCATCCAGCCCCCCAGAACGGAGGAGACCCCTCCCTGGACCATGGCCTATTTATTCCCCTCTCCGGCACACGGCGCCTGCTCGCACCTACTACCGTCATACAAGGCGTAGGATACAACATGGAAATAAGCATGTACAAGAAAATAAAAAATATAACGTATATCAAATTGGAAATATTTGATCTCACCAAATTAATGTATTTTATGGAGGGCCGTACAGTCTCGAGCAAGCCTGCCTCAAATTACCAAATGACTGCGAACACAATACAGTCGGATAATGGGAATGGTAACAATGTCATTTCCAGTGGTGTAACTTGAAGTTCAGGGGCCCTGATGTGAAAGCCCCAATGGGGCCCCCAATTATTGCAAATTAGTCTTTTTCCATAGGCCAAAGGGACTTTTGGGGCCCCTCCTTGGCTCCAGGGCCCGGGTGCGATAGCAACTCCCGCACCTATTGGAGTAGTTACGCCCTGCTCATTTCCTTCCGGGTCATATTATTGCCCAATTTTGACAGGTTTGGCTTTCCTAGGCAATATGCACTCGTTGAATATTTGGTTTCAGCAATTTTCTGCACCAAAAATGCAATGCGTTTTATGATGCATTTTTGTTGCATGTGTTGTCTGAGCATTTGGGGTGGAAATCTGCCAGAAATACCAAGAATTGACATGTTGTAGATGTATTTCTGCACCAAATCTGGAAGGGAAAATACTCACTATGTGCAGGAGACTTTGCTGGAAAAGGATTGACGTGCAGACTTGTGAGAAAACTGCACTAAACGCATACAAAAATGCAGAGTGTGCACTAAGCCCCAGAGGAAGGTCTTGGGCCTTATTCAGATCTGCATAGCAATCCTCCTTATTGCAGATGATGCAGACTCCTGAGCCGTCCTTTAAGGCGATCGTGAAGTCAGTCTGGGAAAACTATGGACTAAGGCTGGGTTCACATTTGCGGACCCCTCCGCAGCGTTCTGCAGAGGGGATCCGCAATGTGGCCGCAGCGGCCGCCAGCTCCTATATTTATAATGGGTGCGCACGGTACTGCGCTTGACCGCGCATGACCGTGCGCACCCATTCACTCCTATATGTGATCTGTGCGCAGGCGGATGCCTGCGTACAGATCACACACTCTTGTCCGCACCAGGGACGCGACATGTTGCATTCCTGGTGCGGACGAGAGTGTGTGATCTGTACGCAGGCATCCGCCTGCGCACGGATCACATATAGGAGTGAATGGGTGCGCACGGTCATGCGCGGTCAAGCGCAGCACCGTGCGCACCCATTATAAATATAGGAGCTGGCGGCCGCTGCGGTCACATTGCGGATCCCCTCTGCAGAACGCTGCGGAGGGGTCCGCAAATGTGAACCCAGCCTTACATGCAGACTGTTAGTCAGTGTGCACACAGGGCGTTTGTTATGCATTATTGAGTTACCAAACCTGCAGGAAATCCTGATTACAGCAAAGTCAATGAGAACCCTGAAGCCTCCTGCACACGCTGAGTGTTTTTTCCTTGCAGATTTGGTGCAGAAATAAATCTGCAAATGTCAATCTTTGTTGTGTTTTTAAAGCGGGTTTCACCCATTCTAATGAATGGGAAAAATCTGCACAAAATATGCAATGAAAACGCGTCAAAAACGTGCAATTTTGCCGCTGTGTTTTTCCTGCACATAGCCTTAGAGTCTGGTCTGGACAAACTGACTGTTCAAACCAAGCACAGTGCACCCTTGGTGTGGCCGAACACTTCCCACCTACTCGTTGTTCTCCACCTCCTCTTCCTTGATTGACAGCTCTGACGCTACAGGGTTCAGAGGAGGACACAGATAGATGGAAAGGGGCACAGAACTGTGCTTGGTTTGAACGGTCCTTTTGTGGGGACAGACTCCCTTCAAACTGTGTCTGAATTTGGCCTCGGAGTATTTCTTTTATTCGTTCACCTAATATCCTACATGTTACATTATCCTGGCGCCATGTCCTGGAGGATGGCTGGCAACAAGTGTCTGCTGCGTGCGTTCCCAAGAAATGTCACTTGGTTGGCTCTGATCCTAATGAAGCTTTGCGGTTTTTTAATCCCCTCTGGAGCAAATCTACTGGCAGCGGGTTTCTTCATCACTGCAGTACTTGAGTATTGTCGGATACTGCCTACAAGTACAAGCAATTGTGCAATTTATTGCTTCTTAAAATGTGCAGCCGTTCTTGAGATATTAACACTTACAGATTCTTGCCTTGAAGACCGACCACCGCTGCTACCCAGCAGAACATGTGCAGCGCTAACAAGCTCTTCAATCCAGTTTGTAAGCACCGTTTTGAAGGTGGAGGGTGCGGTAACAGCCTAATTCCGGACAGTTTTTGTACAGCGCTTACAAGATAGACAGCTGCGACCCACAATGAAATCCTCCATATGAGAATGAAGCCTTAAAGGGTTCTATGGTTCCTACATTCCAAAAACGGTAATAATACCACATACAAGGGACAAACACCACCACGCCATGACCAGAGCACATAATGCCACAACATAGGTATCATGCACTTGTCCGGGTACGTATGGCATATGCAAAACTATGCAAGCAGCTCACCCCCATCATAGGATATGTGCTCGAGAATTCAGGTGGCACCGTGAACGTCATCCTCTGAAATGCCAAAGATGGAATGTGCGCCCCGCGAATCATCACAGAATTCAACAGTCCGATATATACCCTGTGGATATAATCTAAAGTCTCAGCCCAAGTCTAAAAGGGGTCGTTGTTTAAAGACAACCCTTTTTTCCATATCCCTTAGACCTCACCAAACGCTGGTTTCCTCCTTTGTGACACTTTGTTGCCATTACTGCGGTGACTTCAGTTGTGTTATTTGTGGAACTTTATGCCTTTAGTTTTGTCTTAATCATGTGAAATGCGGCTCGATGGGGCTGAGATCTGGCCATTGTAGAATACTCCACTTTGTTATCGCAGTATGTTTTGGGTCATTGTCCATCTTTTCTGTTGAGCATTGTCCAATCAGCCTTGCTGCATTTGGTCCGAGCAGAAAATATCACCCTCTACACTGCCGAATTCACCCGGCTGCAGCTTCAGTCACATCGTCAATAACCACTAGTGGCCCAGGGCCATTGGTAGTCCTGCATGCCCGGCCATCTCACCGCCTCCACCATGTGTTACAGAGGGCGTGCTGTGCTCTGGATCAGGAGCCCTTCCAAGCCTTCTCCATACTTTCTTCTTCCTATCAATCTGGTACAGGTTGATATTAATTTAATCTATAGACAGAATGCTTTTCCAGAACTGGACGTCTGCTTTAGAGATTTCTTGGAAAGGTATAAACGGGCCTTTCTATTTTTCAGGCTTATTTCCTTGTGGTGACCCCTCTGCATCTGCACCTGGTGGTGACCCCTCTGCATCTGCACCTGGTGGTGACCCCTCTGCATCTGCACCTGGTGGTGACCCCTCTGCATCTGCACCTGGTGGTCATCCCTCTGCATCTGCACCTGGTGGTGACCTCTCTGCATCTGCACCTGGCGGTGACCTCTCTGCATCTGCACCTGGCGGTGACCTCTCTGCATCTGCACCTGGCGGTGACCCCTCTGCACCTGCACCTGGCGGTGACCCCTCTGCACCTGCACCTGGCGGTGACCCCTCTGCATCTGGTGGTGACCCCTCTTCATCTGCACCTGGTGGTGACCCCTCTGCATCTGCACCTGGTGGTCATCCCTCTGCATCTGCACCTGGTGGTCATCCATCTGCATCTGCACCTGGTGGTGACCTCTCTGCATCTGCACCTGGTGGTGACCTCTCTGCATCTGCACCTGGCGGTGACCCCTCTGCACCTGCACCTGGCGGTGACCCCTCTGCACCTGCACCTTGCGGTGACCCCTCTGCACCTGCACCTGGCGGTGACCCCTCTGCATCTGGTGGTGACCCCTCTTCATCTGCACCTGGTGGTGACCCCTCTGCATCTGCACCTTGCAGTTACCCCTCTGCATCTGCACCTGGTGGTCATCCCTCTGCATCTGCACCTGGTGGTGACCTCTCTGCATCTGCACCTGGCGGTGACCTCTCTGCATCTGCACCTGGCGGTGACCCTCTGCACCTGCACCTGGCGGTGACCCCTCTGCATCTGGTGGTGACCCCTCTTCATCTGCACCTGGTGGTGACCCCTCTGCATCTGCACCTTGCAGTTACCCCTCTTCATCTGCACCTGGTGGTCATCCCTCTGCATCTGCACCTGGTGGTGACCCCTCTGCATCTGCACCTGGCGGTGACCCCTCTGCATCTGCACCTGGCGGTGACCCCTCTGCATCTGCACCTGGCGGTGACCCCTCTGCATCTGCACCTGGCGGTGACCCCTCTGCATCTGCACCTGGCGGTGACCCCTCTGCATCTGCACCTGGCGGTGACCCCTCTGTACTACTCTCATGAACTTGTCTCTTTGTGGTAGACTTAGGTACTGAAACTTCTACATCCCGGAGTGTCTTCACTTGGGTGGATTTTGTGAAGGGTTTTTCTGCACCATGGAATGGATTCTGCGATTTTCCACCACTGTGGTCATCCATGGTCCTCCGGGTCTTTTTGAGTTCCCAAGCACACGCATGTGCTCTTTTTTTTTTTCGGAACGCACCAAACTATTGATTTGGCCACTGCTAACATTTCTGCTCTCTGATAGATTCCTGTTTTTCATTCATCTTATTATCCATTTCTCTTCTATTGAGAACTCCTGTGACTGCTGCTCTGTGTTCACGGCAATAGCTCCCAAATGCAAATGCAGCACCTGGAATCAACTCCAGACCTTTTAACTGCTTAATTGATGGACTAACGAGGGAAAAGCCCCGTGCAGCCCGTTAAAGAGCTTCCGAGATCATTCTCCAATTACTTTTGATTCCTTGAATAAGAGGCAGATACATATTAAAGAGCAGTAATTCTTACATCCATAGGCCATTTTCATATATTTTATTTTTAGCTTCAGCAAAAAGGAAAAACAGTAAAAAAAAAAAAAAAAAAAAGCAGCAGTGTGCAGGAGATTTCTGGAATCTGCAACAACACTGCAAAAGTCGCAACGTGTGAACATGGACTGACTCTATTTAGGATTAAAGCTGGGACTTTAACCCCAGATTAATTACAGAACTGGACCCTGAATGTGTTCTGATAAAAACCTAAAAAGCCAAAAACTTGTGTCACTGTCCAAATACTTTTGGACCTAACTGAAGTTCAATAAAATAGTAAAGTTGTAAGTAAAAAGTAAATAAGATTGTTGTGAGCCCTGTCCGGACCCGGGGAGGAGGTGGTTACAAGGGAGACCCACAAGGTCTGTCAATTGTGCGCGATATCCCATTGATAAGGTGAGCGGTGTAATGCTTTATTTCCCATATGATGTCACTGAAAGGGATAAGAATTGTCTTGACAGATCCCCTCCAGATTACAGATTACTGCTGTACTCTATTCATATACAAATTTATTTAAATTATATACTGTGTGTGTGTATTCTATACATTCTTTTAGATCACTAATTTATATTAACATATAAAAGTGTGTACATGTGTATGCTCCTGTACATGTGTGTGTGAATGTGTGTACATGTGTATATACATATATGTATATGTGTACTTGTATGTGCATTGTGTATAATATGTGTGTGTACATGTGTGTGCATACGTTAATGCGTGTGTGCATATATATGTGTGTACCCGTGTGCATGTGTGTATGTGTATATATATATATATATTATATATATATATATATATATATATATATATATATAATATATATATATATAATATATATATATATATATATATATATATATATATATATGGGTGTATGTGTGTGTGCGTGTGTGTACATGGGTATATATAATGTGTATGCATATGTGTACATGTGTGTGCATATATATGTGTGTGTGTGTGAATATATATATATATATATCGGTGTGTGTATGCATATGTGCATGTGTGTATACATGTGTATGTGTGTACATGTGTGTGCATATATATGGTGTATGCATATGTGCATCTGTGTACATGTGTATACATGTGTGTGTGTGTGTGTGTGCATATATATATATATGTGTGTATGCATATGTGCATGTGTGTACATGTGTGTGTATATATGTGTGTGTGTGTGCATATATATATATATATCGGTGTGTTTATGCATATGTGCATATGTGTACGTGTGTGTGCATATATATATGGGTGTATGCATATGTGCATCTGTGTACATGGGTGTATACATGTGTGTGTGCATATATATGTGTGTGTATGCATATGTGCATGTGTGTACATGTGTGTGTATATATGTGTGTGTGGTGCTATATATATATATATATATATATATCGGTGTGTTTATGCATATGTGCATATGTGTATGTGTGTGTGCATATATATATGGTGTATGCATATGTGCATCTGTGTACATGGTGTGTGCATAATATATGGGTGTATGTGTGTACATGTGTGTGCACAAATCTATGTGTGTACATATATGTACATGTGTAATATATGTGTGTACATTGTATACATGCGTGTAAATGTGTGTATATATATATATATATATATATATATATAAATATTTATATATATATTGTAGGGATCAGTCTCTATAGCAGCAGCAAGTAAGGCAGTGACACTCAGGCTCAGTCCAAAAACAAGTGTGTTTATTTCACACAATGGCAAAAACAAACAAAAAACAGTCCTTACATCAGGATAATAGCGTCGCCCTAAACCTGCTCCTCCTGAGCTCGCCTAGGGGTCCTTCCCCACCTTGGGGTCCGGTACACCGCTCCCTGTGTGCTTACAGGCTATTTTTCCACCGACTGAACTCCTCTCCAGTCTGATCTCATCTCGCAACACCTTGACAGCCGTCTCTTCTGGCCTAATATCTCCACCTGTCTTTCCCTCCCAGCTACTTCAAAAGCCTGGGGCGGGAGATGAGGAATGGAGGCCCGCCCAAAAACCTTCCCCCATTCCTCATAGATGAGGTCCCATAACAGGCTTTACCAACAGCCACCGTTCTGAGTAACTGTGGCCACACCTACCTCACCTATGCTCATGTAAGCATCTCCCGTCCCATACATGCAGTAGCTCACCATCCTTGGGGAAACATAGCGTCCCTCTACCACCATTCCCCTTGCTACCTCACAGTATATATATTATATATATATACACACACACATACACACACTTTATATGTAAATATTAGGGATGTTGGCGATTATATATACACATACATACACCAAATATTGATATTATACATAATACTGTAAGAACAAAAAAAATATGACAAAGCTAGCAAGGCAAAAATAAAAATGACCAATAATG
Organism: Allobates femoralis; assembly: GCA_033576535.1. Classification (NCBI taxonomy): domain Eukaryota; kingdom Metazoa; phylum Chordata; class Amphibia; order Anura; family Aromobatidae; genus Allobates; species Allobates femoralis. Next base: position 24,361,886 of record JARQOC010000012.1, read on the forward strand.
TACACAATGAACATACAACAAAATATAACCCCTTTACAATGCGCACAATCCCCCATGTGCAGAGTGCGGCTGCACCGCACACAATATTCGGGGTGGCCCCCGCCCCTTTGTGCTCCATCAGGCTCCCGCCAGTAATCAGTCCTGACAATTCCTTTCTGAGCGGCACAAGCCGTCACACACGGAGGCGGCCGCCGCTGGTAACGCTGCCATATGGCCGAGCCTGATGTCACCCACTGAATCACATCAGTGTCTGAGCCCCGTCCAGACTAATGTGCTCCAGCACCGCGTCCTCTCCAGCCATTACACCATTCAGCTTTTACCAATGGATCTAATGCAGCATAATTAACAAATTAAATACAAAAACGGAACAAAAAAAAAAAAAAAACAGAGTTGCAGCAATTCCACCGTGACATGAGTTTGTTGGTTTGTGCACAGGATAAAATATTATCTGATTTAGGACAACCCTACAGACTCGGCGACTAGTCAGCGCTGCATCGATGACCTGCTGGCACCGGGGATGGTGAAGAGGACGCGCTCAGCTCTGCTACATCTGGACAGTTTGCCATCACAGCAGTTGGAGCAGCTGCAGCAAAGAGAAGTTTTTATGTCTTCATAGAAACTTCAGCTTCATTTCCATAAGTGCCGGCAGGTGCTGGATTAACATAACAATGTGGGGACGTATCCAGCGTCCAGAGGAAAAGTAACAAGCCATAGAAATAAGTGGGACAGAGGAAAAAAATGTGTACATTGCTTTATGCACGACAGCAGTCTATTGTGGTATAAGGGTCTGTACATGGAGGGCTCACTCACTGGTGTGCAATATTATGCACATACAGAAAAGGGCCCCAATGCAAGAACAATATTCATTCAAGCTCATTCAAATGCACAATTCCAGCAACTTTGGAGGTAGAAATGGGCCCCTCCACCTCCTGGGCCCCTGTGCAGCTGCACAAATGATATGTCCACCCCTGACTATATGTACAAATGTCAAATCTTTGTGGTTCAGAAGGATCTGTGCACCGAGCGCCGCACACATCCACTTACCGTGAGCCGATCACGTCAAACAGATGCTTCCAGCGGTCATTGACTTTATTCAGCTTGTTCTCGATCTCCTTGGAGCGGGCCTGGTTACTGGCGTGGATGAGTTGGTCTCCGATTTGCTTTAAGTGAAGTTTATTTTCGCTGAAGAGATTTATTTCTTCCATGCAATCCTACAAAGTAATCCCAGAAACAGTTATTACAGCGCAGAAATTATATACAAGACACCAAACTAAACCCTGCACTTCTCAGGATATTGAATATCTCTACAATACAGTACATGGAATCAGATCTCATCATCAGCAGATTGTGGAGACCATGAAAACAGACTGGGAATGTTTCACCACTGATATATTACTATAATCTCTTATAATGTGTCAAGAAAGTACAGGAGCCAATCCGTCTGTCCTGCAACCCAACCCCTCTGCTCCAGGTTACAGGAGCCGGTGGTGGGTCTGGCCGCCCCCGAGTTACAGGAGGCGGTGGTGGGTCCTGGCCGCCCCCGAGTTACAGGAGGCGGTGGTGGGTCTGGCCGCCCCCGAGTTACAGGAGGCGGTGGTGGGTCTGGCCGCCCCCGAGTTACAGGAGCCGGTGGTGGGTCTGGCCGCCCCCGAGTTACAGGAGCCGGTGGTGGGTCTGGCCGCCCCCGAGTTACAGGTGCCGGTGGTGGGTCTGGCCGCCCCCGAGTTACAGGAGGCGGTGGTGGGTCTGGCCGCCCCCGAGTTACAGGAGGCGGTGGTGGGTCTGGCCCCCGAGTTACAGGAGGCGGTGGTGGGTCTGGCCGCCCCCGAGTTACAGGAGCCGGTGGTGGGTCTGGGCCGCCCCTGGTTACAGGAGCCGGTGGTGGGTCTGCGCCCCCGAGTTACAGAGCCGGTGGTGGGTCTGACCCCTGAGTTACAGGAGCCAGTGGGTCTGGACACCCTGAGTTACTGGCTTACAAACCCCCCCTCTGTTCCGAGTTATAGGAGCCGGTGATGGGTCTGGTCACCCAGAGTTGGGTCTGGCCACCCTGTGTAACAGGAGCGTGCATCTAGCCATTCCCAGTAATGAGAGCCATGAGTCTAGCCACCCTGAGTTACAGGAGTCAGTGGCTCTGGCCACCCTGAGTTACAGGAGCACAGTGGGTCGTGCTTACAATCCCCCCCATCCCCTTCCCACTCCAGGTTAAAGGAACCGGTGATTGGTCTGGCCACTGAGCAAACTTCCATGAACTGACCATGCCATGCTGCACTGAGCGCCTGCGCTTGCTTTGAATAGTCATTGTGGGCCGACATATTAAAAGCTTTCCATTGCAGTCTGACACACCGCACCAATAACGCCATTCTCAGCTGTACTGTGTGTATCCTGGCTGGTTGATTGAACTCAGCTGTACCATAAATTGCTACCTTTTTTTGCACTTGGTGTCAACAAGCTTTACTTGTATGTGGAAGACGGCACAAAACAACAGCAATAAAAGAATGCAATCTGAATGCCCCCCGTGGTGGCTTTTATGCTGCAGCCTTTGGCCTCATTCAGATATCTGTGATTTTTCTTGTATATAATAATGGAGGTATTCATCACTGCGCCGGGACCTCCAGCAATGACCTCATCAATGGAGGCCAACAATTGGGAGGACCAATATTTAAGCAAATGTTTTGGAAATGTAGGAAGATAGAGAAGGTAGAAGAACCTTCCTTGGTGTCCCATAATGGAAGCCACCAGCACCATCGGGTTAGTAGATTACACGTCGCAGGTTTTGCGTCAGCTCCACCTCCACCCGTTCTCCATGTACCTTCTGCAGTTTCTCGATCATTTCCTCGATGTTCACATCGCCGGTCTGTAACACTTTGCTCTCCATCTGCGTCAGCCAGTCGCACAGCTCCTTGTTCTTCTCGTTGAAGACGTTCCAAGCGTTGAGTCGGTCCTCGATCTCCTGTTTCCTCATAGACACCTATAGAGGAGGAAACATCACAATCCTTAGTGTAATCACAACAAGGGAACAAGGTCAAAGCAACCAGAAAATCCGTCATGTCAGCAGCAGAATACACGCAACATGGGATAATAGCTTAATCAATCCATTTAGCCAGTCTGTGACATTTATCAGTTAATTGGATGGATAGATCCCGTCTTTGCCTCGGCGACAGCTCCCACTGTGCATCCAGATCACTCTGAATTTGCAACTAATGGGTGATCCAAGCCAGACATCACCACTGGGATGTAATCACATTTGGCCGTGGAAGAACTTTGCCCAGACATGTCTTATTAGTTGTGTAGAATGATCCAGACATGTCAGATTATAAAGGCCTCAGACATGTAGACCAGCTGGCCAAACCATCAGTCATATACAAGGCCATAATGGTAGACCAGCTGGCCAAACCATCAGGCTCATATACGAAGGCCATAGACATGGTAGACCAGCTGGCCAAACCATCAGGCTCATATACGAAGGCCATAGACATGGTAGACCAGCTGGCCAAAACCATCAGGCTCATATACGAAGGCCATAGACATGGTAGACCAGCTGGCCAAACCATCAGGCTCATATACGAAGGCCATATACATGGTAGACCAGCTGGCCAAACCATCAGGTTCATATACGAAGGCCATAGACATGGTAGACCAGCTGGCCAAACCATCAGGCTCATATACGAAGGCCATAGACATGGTAGACCAGCTGGCCAAACCATCAGGCTCATATACGAAGGCCATAGACATGGTAGACCAGCTGGCCAAACCATCAGGCTCATATACGAAGGCCATAGACATGGTAGACCAGCTGGCCAAACCATCAGGCTCATATACGAAGGCCATAGACATGGTAGACCAGCTGGCCAAACCATCAGGCTCATATACGAAGGCCATAGACATGGTAGACCAGCTGGCCAAACCATCAGGTTCATATACGAAGGCCACAGACATGGTAGACCAGCTGGCCAAACCATCAGGCTCATATACGAAGGCCATAGACATGGTAGACCAGCTGGCCAAACCATCAGGCTCATATACGAAGGCCATAGACATGGTACACCAGCTGGCCAAACCATCAGGCTCATATACGAAGGCCATAGACATGGTAGACCAGCTGGCCAAACCATCAGGCTCATATACGAAGGCCATAGACATGGTAGACCAGCTGGCCAAACCATCAGGCTCATATACGAAGGCCATAGACATGGTAGACCAGCTGGCCAAACCATCAGGCTCATATACGAAGGCCTCAGACATGGTAGACCAGCTGGCCAAACCATCAGGCTCATATACGAAGGCCTCAGACATGGTAGACCAGCTGGCCAAACCATCATTCAGTCATCAGCTTGAATAACCAACCGTTACAACACACAGTAATTAAATTGACTAAGTGAACAGAGAGGAGCCAAACCAAGACACCGCTGATCTCCAAAGGAAATATATCAAGTAGGCGACACCCAGAGCAAAAGAAGTATCCGAGATTGTCCTCCATGGTGGTCTGTGAAAGTTGTCACTAAAATAAAACTATATGGACAAAATAACCAAATTATTTCTGCCATAACCGAGGTTACCATGTCCAGTAATCATCCGTTAGAACGGATCAAGCAGTGATCTATTGAGAGAAGAGTTGCGGAAACATACATTTTTTCCAAATCAAGATACGGTATGTTTTTTAACGGAGTCTATAGAAAAATGGAACCATTAACTGATTCCTATTATCTTCCACTTTCCTTTATTCGCTAAATGATTTGCTTTTTTTCTTCAGTTTCAAGTGCAAGATAAAATAATGATCAGTTACCGGATCCGTTCTCCATAGACTCCAATGCTATTCAGTTATTTAAAAACAGACCAAAAAGTTAAGTTTCCACAATTTGTTGGATAACGTATCGCTGATGGATCCAACCTATCGGATGATTATTGGACATGTCAACTTAGCCTCAGGCATGTCTGGGTTTTCAACGTCGGCACGTGACAACGACCCCAAAAAATCCCAAACATCAGATTAAACCTTTGGTAAACGTCCATAGCCGACAGGCTGTTAGCAGAGCTCCACAGGTGTAGTGCCTGGTCATTGGACTCTTTTTCTGCATTAAACGTCCATAGGCGTGCCTCGAAAAAGCCTTAATGGTCACCAGAAAGGAGAAAGCAAGCGATGCATCGCCAAGTAGTAGAGACCTGATCAGACATTGCAAAAATTGGATTCAGATGTCTGGAGAAGACTCAGGGTACCGTCACACGCGGCAATTTCACTGGCAATTTGCTGGTTGCAGTGAAATCATGGACACATTGTTCTATCTTGTTGCTGTGTACAAATGTAACAATGTGTCCATGATTTCACTGCAACCAGCAAATTGCCAGTGAAATTGCAAGCAATGTTGCAACATGTAATGGTACCCTCAAGGCCGGGTTACACGCAGTGACATCGCTGCAACGTCACAGGTTTTGTGACATTGCAGAGACCTTGCTGCTTGTGACTTGCCGCAGCGACAAGCGATGAGATCGCTGATCGTTGCGGAATGGCCGGGAACATTTTTCAATCGTTGGTCTCCCGCTGCGCCGCTTGCATCGGCAAGTGCGACAGGGGCAACGACCAGCGACACCCAGTGTGCACCCGACACCCTGACCAATCCCAGCGACTGTCGGCGCATCGCTGGGTGATCGCTGGTGAGATCTTCCTGTCTGACATCTCACCAGCGATCACATAGCGATGTTCCAGTGATCCCGATCGTTGGTCGAGTCACTGGAACATCGCTACATGTAACCCCAGGTTAAGGCCTTGTGCACACAGTGCGTTATTTGATGCAGATTTTGAGAATGTGCATGTGTGTCCTGAAGCAGCAAAGTCTATGAGAGTCCAGAAGCGCTGTGCACACAGTTCTTTTATTTCCGTGCAGATTTGGTGCGGATTTTGATGCAGAAAAAAAGAAATCTGCCCCAAATGTGCAAGGAAAAATAAGCACCGTGTGCACAGCAATTCTGGACTCTCAGACTTTGTGCATGTGTGTCCTGAAGCAGCATTCTCAAAATCTGCATCAGATAACGCTCTGTGTGCACAGGGACTTATAGGTGTTTCTACCAAACTAATCCGCAACAAGCAGCCAATTAGTGATTACAGAATTATGATTTCAATGTGGATCACCCTTAACCATTATCATAATAATAATTATAATTATACAGCGCCTTACATATAATTCTTCAGCACTTTACAATTCAGAGGGGACATGACCAGACAATATGGCCGCTCCAACCAGGGACATCATAGATGATATTTTCAGACTGTCCGGATCAATGAAGGAAGGGCAGGCAGTGAGGTGACTCCTTGCCCACACGTGTTTCATCACCTACGCTATTACTATGTGCCGAGCCACATGCCCGCTCTATAATGCGCACGGTGACAGCACGTTTCAGCACACGCACCCACTTAATCCATTTAACCGGCTTTCCTGCATTAGCGCATACTGCAGATTACTGTACGGCCGGACACACAATGGAAACCCTGCAGCGCAAACTGCCAAACCTGCACCCACAGGCGGCAGCCGTGCAAAGTCACATTGTGTTGCAGGAGGCCATAAATGCTGCATCTATGTATGTGGGACTTGCACTCAGTGAAGATCATTTTGCACACATTGTAGAAGTATAATACGGCTTTTAGAATCCACCGGATGCCTATATCGCTTGTATAAGGGTGCATACTCACGATCAGGGGATGCAGCATGTTGCCGCTGCGTTGTACAGTAGCAGCATAGTGGATGGAGTTTGCAGAAATCCAATCCTCACTATGTTTTACACGACCACAGCGTTATTTCAGCTGTGGAGCAGGGTGGCATGTTAATTTCATGCTGCAAAGTTGGAAGTGATCACCATCGGGTGACTGCAGGGAGAAGCCGCCCTGCAGATGGTGAGTACAGGGTGGCTGCTGTCTCCCGGCGTGCACCCGCGGGTTCCCAAGGTCCGGAGGCCGAGATGTAGCGGCTCCGGGTAGTGAGCCCATACCCTTACAGGATCAGCCTCATGCGTGAATTTACAAAATTTCCCCCACACACTACAGTGATAATCCACAGGGGCAGGGTGGATTCCCATCTGCAGCCTGACAATCGATCCTGTGGATTCCCATATACAGCCTGACAATCAATCCTGTGGATTCCCATCTGCAGCCTGACAATCCATCCTGTGGATTCCCATATACAGCCTGACAATCAATCCTGTGGATTCCCACCTGCAGCCTGACAATCAATCCTGTGGATTCCCACCTGCAGCCTGACAATTGATCCTGTGGATTCCCACCTGCAGCCTGACAATTGATCCTGTGGATTCCCACCTGCAGCCTGACAATCCATCCTGTGGATTCCCATATACAGCCTGACAATCCATCCTGTGGATTCCCACCTGCAGCCTGACAATCCATCCTGTGGATTCCCATCTGCAGCCTGACAATCCATCCAGTGGATTCCCATCTGCAGCCTGACAATCCATCCTGTGGATTCCCACCTGCAGCCTGACAATCCATCCTGTAGATCCCACCTGCAGCCTGACGATTGATCCTGTGGATTCCCATCTGTAGCCTGACAATCCATCCTGTAGATCCCACCTGCAGCCTGACAATTGATCCTGTGGATTCCCACCTGCAGCCTGACAATTGATCCTGTGGATTCCCATCTGCAGCCTGACAATCGATCCTGTGGATTTCCATTGAGGATTTCACCCCTTTGGGAAGCAAAGAATGAAATCCGCAGCCCCAAATTCCCACCTCTACTTGGACACATTTTGCAGCCTCAGAAATGTTCCTGTAAATGCACAATCGCACGTGCAGAAATAACACGTTTCTCATCAAGTCTCTGGGAGTCTGTGGATGCTGCTCATTGCTTTTTTGGGGAGTTTGCAGCATCTTTAGTGCAGAAATGCAACCAACAAAAATACATTGGGACGGATCTGCAGCATTGTTAAGCGCACAGGTTTTCACAAAATCACATCCACTTTGATTGAACTGATAAATACAACCAGGGGTGTAACTACCACAGGTGCAGGGGTTGTGATCGCACCGGGGCCCTGGAGCCTAGGGGGCCCCAAAAGTCCCTCCGGCCTATAGAAAGAGACTATTGCTTCTAAGGATGTCCAATAACTAGGGGCCCCGTTGGAGCTTTCGCATCGGGCCCCTGAGCTCCAAGTTACTGAATACAGCACAGAATAACGCATTCACGCTACATTAGGAGCGCCTCGTGGTGCAGACCGGCTGATGAGGATTTCTTGCCCAGGATTCCAAAGCAGAAGGTGAAAGCCGTATTCCAGGCCGAGTATTTACAGCATATTTGTATTTTTTTCAGTATTTCCTACCATGACACGTCCAAAGAATTCTACTGTAGATATCATCACCTAACACAATAACAGGAAGCTGCAAACTAAACAAACCCGTGTACAGAACACCGGGCCCCTGCCGCCGCCACTTCCCATCAATCTTGGGGTGTATAGATGGCCCCCCGATACCAAAATCTGTCCACCCCCCAGACTGGACACAGAGCGACTGACAGAAGCAATCAGGAGATGTTCACATAACTTTAGATGGAAAATAAATTGCTAAACAGAAACTAAACGTTGCCGAGACGCAAGAATTACAATACAAAGATCCCCACTGGTGTTATCATCATAGGGCTTTACATAGGACTGCCAGTACATGTATCACACCGTCTGGATAGTCTACAGGTGTAATCATCATAGGGCTTTACATAGGACTGCCAATACATGTATCACACCATCTGGATATCCCACCGGTGTAATCATTGTAGGGCTTTACATAGGACTGCCAGTCCATGTATAACACTGTCTGGATATCCCACCGGTGTAATCATCGTAGGGCTTTACATAGGACTGCCAGTACATGTATCACACTGTCTGGATATTCCACCGATGTAATCATTGTAGAGCGTTACATAGGACTGCCAGTACATGTATCACACTGTCTGGATATCCCACCGGTGTAGTCATCATAGGGCTTTACATAGGTCTGTCAGTACATGTATCACACCGTCTGAATATTCCACCGGTGTAATTATCTTAGGGCTTTACATAGGACTGCCAGTACATGTATCACACCGTCTGAATATTCCACCGGTGTAATTATCTTAGGGCTTTACATAGGACTGCCAGTACATGTATCACACCGTCTGACTATTCCACCAGTGTAATTATCTTAGGGCTTTACATAGGACTGCCAGTACATGTATCACACCGTCTGAATATTCCACCAGTGTAATTATCTTAGGGCTTTACATAGGACTGCCAGTACATGTATCACACCATCTGGATATTCCACCGGTGTAATTATCTTATGGCTTTACATAGGACTGCCAGTACATGTATCACACCGTCTGAATATTCCACCGGTGTAATTATCTTAGGGCTTTACATAGGACTGCCAGTACATGTATCACACCATCTGGATATTCCACCGGTGAAATTATCTTATGGCTTTACATAGGACTGCCAGTACATGTATCACACCGTCTGAATATTCCACCGATGTAATTATCTTAGGGCTTTACATAGGACTGCCAGTACATGTATCACACCGTCTGGATATTCCACCGGTGAAATTATGTTAGGGCTTTACATAGGACTGCCAGTACATGTATCACATTGCCTGGATATTAGTGATAAGAAGACATTGTGGAACAATGTAACAAGTGTGAGCACCCCGCCACTGTAGCAGTATGCTCCGACCCTACCTTACACACTCACCGCAGGCACAGCTCTTCCCATTGCCGGTGTAGCGCCTCCACTTGGTTATTGAGCACAATTCCATCCTCCGCGATGATATATTGGGATAATTCCGACTTCATGTCGTCCAGATCTTTCAGGCTATCTCCCCACTCATCCAGGGCTTCCTCCAGCTCCTGCATTGAAACACAAGGGACAGGCACAAGGCTTCAGCTCAGGCTTTTTACAAACCTGCTTTAATCTTGTGATTGGTCAGTGGGGGGAGGGGAGGACAGGGAAGGGGCCGGGTGTCTGTCCATGCACAATCACTGTGGGACAATGCTAAGCCTCCCCTGGTGCTCCTGCTTCCAGCCAAGGCCAACAGGCTGCTGAGCAGCCCTGCTCTGGCACTCAAGGGGTTAAGTCCGAGGAGACTTGGGAACTCTGCTGGAAGGAAGAGCTGCAGGGAGAAAACTTCCTGACAGACAGACTTACAGACAGACAGACAGACAGACTTACTGACAGACAGACAGACTTAGGCTGCGTTCACACGCTGCGTATTTTGCGCGTTTTTTTACGCGCGTATTTGCCCCAAAAACGCATGTGCATCTGCGTTTCCCTGCAAAGTGAATGGACATTCACTTTGTGCCTTTCAGACGTTGCGTAATTTTACGCAGCGTTTTTGGAGCAAAAAACGTGTGCGTAAAAAGAATGAACATGTCAATTCTGTCCAGTTTTTTATGCGCGTTTTTTCCGTAGGCCCATTATAAGCACTGGAAGAAACGCGCGTAAAAAAGCGCAATTGAAGTTGAATTGAGTTGTTCTCTCGCGCTTCTTTTTACGCACGTTTTTCCCCTTGAAAAGACGCGCGTAAAAAAAACGCGATAAAATACGCAGCGTGTGAACGCAGCCTTACTGACTGACAGACAGACTTACTGACTGACAGACAGACTTAGGCTGCCTTCACATCACGATTTTTGGGCATCCAATCTGATACACTCGGATGTGACTTTGCCTCCCATGTATCCCTATGGGGCCTATTGACATCCGATTTTTGCACTATCTGTAGCTTTCCGATTTTGTCACAGAGCCAAAATCATAGCCTGCTGCGATTCTGGTGTCCATGACTAAAATCAGACACCACGGATCTGTGATGGTCCATAGGGAGATATAATGGGAGCCTATGGACATCGGATCAGTGTCTACATCAGATCCGATCTCGGCTGCGTGGTTATGTACTGAGCATGCCCAGAAGCAGTGCTCAGTACATAACCCTGTCTCTCCCTCCTCCCCTGTCCTCCTCCCCTGTCCTCTCCCCTCCGGTATGTTTAAAATAGTAAAACTCCTCCCGGAGAATACTTCACCTGTCCGGTGGCTCTGGTGATGTGACAGTCTCCATCTGGGTGCAGGACCATTTGTGACGTCACAAAGCTGATCAGCTGATCGGCTCTGTGACGTCACAAGAGGTTCTATAATGCAATTACCACGGTCTGGTGGGCGCTCTAAAGTAGATCCAGGATCTTGTTAAGTATGAAGTCCTTTATTCTAAAAACCTCCTTCCCCACAACATGTTTCGACGGTATAGTGCCGTCTTTCTCAAGTGGAATCACAAGAGGTTCTGCACCCAGACGGAGACTGTCACATCACCAGAGCCACCGGACAGGTGAAGTATTCTCCGGGAGGAGTTTTACTATTTTAAACATACCGGAGGGGAGAGGACAGGGGAGGAGGACAGGGGAGGAGGACAGGGGAGGAGGACAGGGGAGGAGGACAGGGGAGGAGGACAGGGGAGGAGGACAGGGGAGGAGGACAGGGGAGGAGGACAGGGGAGGGGGACAGGGGGGGAGGGGGACAGGGGAGGGGGACAGGGAAGGGGGACAGGGAAGGGGGACAGGGAAGGGGGACAGGGAAGGGGGACAGGGAAGGGGGACAGGGAAGGGGGACAGGGAAGGGGGACAGGGAAGGGGGAGGACAGGGGAAGGGGAGGACAGGGAGGAGGGGCAGGGGAGAGGATAGACGAGCAGGTGGAGATGAGATAGAGGAGGGAGAGAGGGACCACAGGATCCACACAGATCCTGCATAGACACGGATACGAATGGCTATTTGCCATCTGATTGCAGGGATCTGTGTGGATCCGAGGCGGTGTGTGGGATACAGCAAAAACAAGGATCCCCACAGACAGCCCAAAATCGTGACGGGGAGAATTCATTTATTAACAGAAAAATTACCTAGTTTGGAGTTTAAAAAATGAAATACAAAATAAATTTAATAAAAAAAAATGCATTAAGTTGTTCTGAGCCATAAGTAATTTTCTATAGGAGGCATACAGAGACTTACTGACTGTTTCATTATTATTCACCTCAAAACGGGGACAATTACTTTTTTTAATATGAAATATGTACAGTCCAGTTTAAAAAAAAAAAAAAAAATTAAATAAATAAAAAATGCATTGAGTTGTTCCGAGCTATATGTATAGACTTATACTGCGTTATATGGAGATTTCTTCTATTCAATCACAGTTATATTCAGCACGGTCAGGTCACTTTTTTTTTTCAAAAATGAACCCCCTCCAAGTCTAAAATGTTGGGGAAGACATATCTAATGTACCTTTAAGTCCAATGATAACAAAAACATGGCATCCTTCTTCCAGAAACAGCGCCACCCCCTGACTACTGTGGGTCGTGTCTAAGGTATTTTTAATCAGCCCCATTAAACTGGATGGAGTTGAATTGCAATACCGTGCACAACCTGTCTTTGGGGGGGTGGCGCTATTTCTGTAAAAGAGAAGCTATGTTTTTCTAAGTAACTGCCTATAAAAAAGCCCTGAGGGCAATTGGCAGCTATGCCATGGGATTTAGGAAGAAGCTCAAGTTAACCTGTGTAGTATAGTTGCCCCTAGGGCAAATCTATAGGGGGTACAGAGGGATGAGTGGCACCTGATGCCCTTCTGCTACGTAAGAAGACACTGGGGGACACCTAATGTGTATGGGGCCTCTCTACTCTCTTTTGAGACAGGATTGGACATGTTAAATTGTGATGCCTGATCCTCTTTATGTTTCCCAGGGGAGATAAGCCGCCATCAGAGCTATCACACATCGGCTTATATTCCTGTGCAGGGTGGGGGGACGAATCCTTCCGGACTCCAGACAAGTAAACTGTCCATAACCATACCTTCAGGGGCCCCTTGGCGATCTGCAGCTCCTCGTGAAGCGTTGGCAGGGGTCGTCTACCCTCTCTTTCAGGCCATGTAGAGTTTTCCTCTTGTCCTTGATCATCCTTTCAAAAATGTGTCTTTTCTACAGAAAACAATGAAGGCGCATTGTTTATTATTGTATCTAAGCCATGATTGTATCACAGCACTAGAAAAACATGGCTGCTCTCTGGCAAGAACAGCGCCACCTTTGTGCACAGGATGTGTGTGGTATTACACTCAGCCAAATTCATGTCAATGGATCTGTGCTGCAATACAAGACACAACCTGTAGAGGGGTGTGGGCTGTATTTGGAGGCAACCATGTTCTTCTCCTCCATAGTTTGAGCCCCGTACCTGAGTGATTCCGCTGAGGTGTGTGAGGATCTCCTGCAGACGCCGCGCTGTGATCCCCCACTGCTCCTGGAGCCGCTGCAGATCTTGTTGAAGGAGCAACTTAGATTCCGGCTCAACGACCGACAACACGTCCGTACAATGGCCGACAGCGGTGACATAGCCGGGCTGTAATCTGCCCAGACGCCTCTGCTCGTCCTGCTCAGGAAACAGTATATTCAGTTATGCTCTTATTCCTAATTATTTTTATTTTCTGATTATAGATTATGGAGCGACCATCCGTGGAGATATATGATGTAGCTGCAACATAGACAATAGACAGCAATAGACTGTCTCTGATTGTTCAGGAGGAGGAGGAGGTGAGCTGTGACATCATCTATTGTGAATGGTGGATCCTGTGTTATCTACTGTATATAGAGGTGTTATCAGTCATTGTACAGGAGGAGGAGGTGAGCTGTGACATCGCCTATTGTGAATGGTGGATCCTGTGTTATCTACTGTATATAGAGGTGTTATCAGTCATTGTACAGGAGGAGGAGGTGAGCTGTGATATCACCTATTGTGAATGGTGGACCCTGTGTTATCTACTGTATATAGAGGTGTTATCAGTCATTGTACAGGAGGAGGTGAGCTGTGATATCACCTATTGTGAATGGTGGATCCTGTGTTATCTACTGTATATAGAGGTGTTATCAGTCATTGTACAGGAGGAGGAGGTGAGCTGTGATATCACCTATTGTGAATGGTGGATCCTGTGTTATCTACTGTATATAGAGGTGTTATCAGTGATTATACAGGAGGAGGTGAGCTGTGACATCACCTATTGTGAATGGTGGATCCTGTGTTATCTACTGTATATAGAGGTGATATCAGTCATTGTACAGGAGGAGGAGGTGATCTGTGATATCACCTATTGTGAATGGTGGATCCTGTGTTATCTACTGTATATAGAGGTGTTATCAGTCATTGTACAGGAGGAGGAGGTGAGCTGTGATATCACCTATTGTGAATGGTGGATCCTGTGTTATCTACTGTATGTAGTCATTTTATTTTATTGGAATCCTGTCTGTGATGATATTGAGATAACTGCTGAGACGTCCTCTCTACAAAACAGGTAGTGTTGATCTATTATCAAACTTAGAGACCAATGTGAAAATTGCAAGATTTTAGCTTTTTAGATTGTGATATGGAAAATAACTAAATAAAGTTTAATATTTAAAAAAGATACATACATTAAATAAATATATATATATACACATGAAAGCTTGATTTTAACAGTGAGCCATTTTCTCACCCCTATGTTCCCTTTAAGCACAAGCAGAATATGGGATAAGGACTATATTTGGTTGCAGTATATGTGGCTATACATAGATTATGTGGCCTTGAGCTACAAATCTATCAGATCCTCATCCATCAGCAGCAGTTACCGAGGTTTGTAACTGTTGCGACTAAACAATGCAAACATTATGATACAGTTGACCTATAAGAACATCGTGAGCGTAAACAGAGGCTCTCACCAAGGATCCTCATCTCTAGGCTACAGAGGCTCCTTACATTGGAGGACCTGTACTCGATTACACAGACCTTCCATTGATTTAAATGTGCACGGTGTAATTCTCCATTTCCCCTGTAGAGGTGCTACAGGAAAATAATGTCAGATTTTATAGGTGTATATATGTGTGCTGGGTCCTCCATCCAATGCACTCTCTTTGAAGCTACTATTTCTTTAAAGGGATTTTTTTCTTCCTAAAGGGGTTGTTTGTTTTGTACAACCTTTATTTGTCCTCATTCACACATGGTAAGATCAATATTTTGTATCATTATTTGTCAATCAAAACCAGGAGTAGATCCCAACGATAGGGTAATTATAAAACCAGGAGTAGATCCCAACGATAGGGTAATTATAAAACCAGGTGTAGATCCCAACTATTGGGTAATCATAAAACCAGGAGTAGATCCCAACAATAGAGTAATTATAAAACTAGGAGTAGATCCCAACTATTGGGTAATCATAAAACCAGGAGTAGATCCCAACAATAGGGTAATTATAAAACTAAAAGTAGATCCCAACGATGTGTGCTGGGTCCTCCATCCAATGCACTCTCTTTGAAGCTACTATTTCTTTAAAGGGATTTTTTTCTTCCTAAAGGGGTTGTTTGTTTTGTACAACCTTTATTTGTCCTCATTCACACATGGTAAGATCAATATTTTGTATCATTATTTGTCAATCAAAACCAGGAGTAGATCCCAACGATAGGGTAATTATAAAACCAGGAGTAGATCCCAACGATAGGGTAATTATAAAACCAGGTGTAGATCCCAACTATTGGGTAATCATAAAACCAGGAGTAGATCCCAACAATAGAGTAATTATAAAACTAGGAGTAGATCCCAACTATTGGGTAATCATAAAACCAGGAGTAGATCCCAACAATAGGGTAATTATAAAACCAGGAGTAGATCCCAACGATAGGGTAATTATAAAACCAGGTGTAGATCCCAACTATTGGGTAATCATAAAACCAGGAGTAGATCCCAACAATAGAGTAATTATAAAACTAGGAGTAGATCCCAACTATTGGGTAATCATAAAACCAGGAGTAGATCCCAACAATAGGGTAATTATAAAACTAAAAGTAGATCCCAACGATAGGCTAATTATAAAACCAGGAGTAGATCCCAACAATAGAGTCATTATAAAACTAGGAGTAGATCCCAACGATAGGCTAATTATAAAACCAGGAGTAGATCCCAACAATA
Organism: Allobates femoralis; assembly: GCA_033576535.1. Classification (NCBI taxonomy): domain Eukaryota; kingdom Metazoa; phylum Chordata; class Amphibia; order Anura; family Aromobatidae; genus Allobates; species Allobates femoralis. Next base: position 24,377,864 of record JARQOC010000012.1, read on the forward strand.
GAGTCATTATAAAACTAGGAGTAGATCCCAACTATTGGGTAATCATAAAACCAGGAGTAGATCCCAAAAATAGGGTAATTATAAAACTAGGAGTAGATCCCAACTATTGGGTAATCATAAAACCAGGAGTAGATCCCAACAATAGGGTAATTATAAAACTAAAAGTAGATCCCAACGATAGGCTAATTATAAAACCAGGAGTAGATCCCAACAATAGAGTAATTATAAAACTAGGAGTAGATCCCAACTATTGGGTAATCATAAAACCAGGAGTAGATCCCAACAATAGGGTAATTATAAAACTAAAAGAAGATCCCAACGATAGGGTAATTATAAAACCAGGAGTAGATCCCAACAATAGAGTAATTATAAAACTAGGAGTAGATCCCAACTATTGGGTAATCATAAAACCAGTAGTAGATCCCAACGATAGGGTAATTATAAAACCAGGAGTAAAACCCAATGATAGGGTAACTATAAAACCAGGAGTAGATCCCAACGATAGGGTAACTATAAAACCAGGAGTAGATCCCAACGATGGGGTTACTATAAAACCAGGAGTAGATCCCAACGACAGGGTAATTATAAAACCAGGAGTAGATGCCAACGATAGGGTAATTATAAAACCAGGAGTAGATCCCAACGATAGGGTAATTATAAAACCAGGAGTAGATCCCAACGATAGGGTAATTATAAAGAATAGATTCATCTCCGTCTTTTCCTTGCATTCTGTCCTTATTTTGGTTAACGAAACATCAATGTAAAATACTGATCAATAAGCGAAATAGATTTCTGGATCATGAGCCGATCACCTGTGATTGGATTTAATCAGCCTTATCAAGTGTTCAACTTCCCTGCAGCGCCGCCACAGGAGAAAAGAAGAATTGCATGGATCTCATTTGTTGGCTGTCAGTGTGTTGGCTTCCCCAGCAAAAGGGATTTTTGCTATGGATCCCTTAATATTTTTCAGATTCTGCAGCCTCTTGTTTTTCTCATAGTCTATATAGCCTCATAGTCTATATAAGCCCATTGGGGATCAGGTTGGTTGACTCTCATATTGGCGCTACAAAGTCTTGAAAATGTTAGTGGTAAGGAGATAATCTTAGCGTAATCAAGCGCCATGTTCTACTCTGCTAATTGGTTCAGACTAGTGATGAGCGGGCACCGCCATGCTCAGGTGCTCGGTACTCGAAACGAGCGGTTTGGATGCTCGAACAGGCAAAACTCAAGTATTGAGCATAATGGAAGCCAATGGGGAATTCAAGCATTTTTCTGGAAGATCTTTTCCAGTATGGCAGTACACGCTCATCACTAGTTAGGACTAAAAAGAAGTCTCTTGCATAAAATGACTTTGCAAACCAAGCACAAGAGCTCAGTGCACCCTTGGTGTGGCCAAACAGTTCCGTGCATCTTTCCATATACCATACTTGTTTCCAATCTACTTGGCTCATGTAAAGACAGAGTTGTCCATCAAGGAGTAAGAGGGAGGATAAGTGGGAAGGTGCACTGAACTGTATGCCATGGTTGGTTTGAACAGTCATTTTGTGCTAACCAACTGTTTAATCACCGCCAGTAGGGACCAGACTCTGTTCATTTCTCACCTTAAAGTCATACATCAGCTTTTGTGTGTTGAGTAAACTGTGACATTTCTGGCTCTGGACCCTAGATACGGCCTCTTGTATGTCACATAACTGCTGCTCCAGGTTTTGCTTGGCGACTCTGAACTGCCACCATTGCTTCAGGAGGGCGCTGATCGCTTTCTTCTTCTGCTGCACCAATCTGATCACGCTCTGCCACTTCTCTTTAAGGGACGTAAGCTTTAGAATAAACTCATTTCTGCGAAACAGCAAATGTTTTATTACTTTTTTTATTATCTACATATGTAAATGTGAAAACAGCTTGAGTCACTAATATAAGAGGAGGCTGGCAATTAAAGCAGAAAGACATTGTATTACAGATGCCCATTGTGATGACAAAGCCTTTTTCAGTGCATGTCGTGGGTTAATTAACATATTTAATTAGGCCAGACATATTGTTCTTTTGTTAACTCATAAGAAGCAAGTCGTTGTTTCTTGCCATGAAATACCAAAAATATAGAGAGGCCCCTGTGTGGTGGTCTAGAGAGGAACCGCAAAGTTCAACGATTGTTATTGTTTCTTGCCAGTCTACTTGGAGCCGCCATTGTCTTAGTCTGTGGATTGCAAACTAAATATAAATTGCTCAGCCCCCTCTGTCTACATCATTCAAAGGAAAATTATGCAGTCGGATTGAACTGCCAACCAATCAAAGAACAGCCTTATCCCACCAAATCCTGGAAGACCACAATACCCTGAGATGAAGGCTCAGGTTATAAAAAGGACTTGCTTCAAGCACCAAGAGATATATGCTACATGACTTAAACCTAGGGGCTTTGGTCCCGGTTAGAAGATCATAACCTGGATCACATTCAACAGGAGTTCAGCCTAGGATCCTAGGATTCGGCTGGAAGATACCCATGTTGGGACAATTCGGTCACCTGGCTACAGACTTTTCTGAGCTCGCTTAGGTTTCTAAGCTTGCCGTTATCCCTTCTCAGTGGGTGCCTGCCTAAAGCAGGGTGCTACAGGATTGGGGTAGTTAGCCTTGGAAGCCCTTAAGACACGAATATTCTAATCCCAGGTGAGCCAGCGGAATGGTGATACTCTGTTGCATGTTATACTGTGTGTTTTTGCTGGATGTTATATGCCCAAAAAAGCCTTACTATTGTGGTTCCCTCGCCCTGTGTTGTCTGAGTAGAGCTCGGCCCACAGGCAAGGAGTTTGGTTGTTCAATGGGATGAGCCCTGGTCCATGCGTTCTTTCTAAAGGCGACCGGGTCAGCGGACGAGAGAGAGCACCCACTGACCCCGGAGTCTCCACATCCACCATGAGGGTTCATGTTCTCCATGCACATTTTGTCAACATTTTGGCATAGCTTCTGATTGCAGATTGATAGAAATACAAGTCATATAATAATATACTGCCAGGTATAATGAAAGCCATGGGAGGAGAAGGGGACATGATGGAGAACCTGCTCCAAAATCAAACACCGAATGTAAATAGAACCACTATTAAATGCCAATGTAATTGGATAACATAGGGATAAACTAGGTACCTGCTTTGCTCATCCTCCAATTCCAAGACACTCAATGCTTTGTTCACAAAAGTAGGTAATATATGCTCATTTATGGTGATTTCAGCTTGAAGCCTCTGAAAAAGACATTAAATTTACATTACAAATACCATTACAATAGACAGTGGCCAGCCATAACATTAGAGGTTATTTCATGACTATGGCAATGAGGAAAGGTTCTAGGTGTGGATTTGAAGTCTAAATTCTCATGGTTTTAATTGACTAATCATCTATGAGATGTACAGGAAAAATAAATCCCCTGAAGGCGGTAGATCACCACTTACAGGACTTAAAGGTGAGAAGTCCGGATACTTTTACTCCGGAAACTATTGTTATACCTGTAAAGCTCCAAATATAACGATACAAATGATATCTCTCTTGTAGAAATCCAATGTGCCAGGGCTGAGAAATCAAGCTTTGAAGTTACATGCAAATTAGCCTGGAAGTGCAGTTGGGCGTGTCCATGCACCCCGCCCCCATGTTAATTTGCATATGTCTTTAAAAAGAGAATTTTGTTTACGTACCGTAAATTCTTTTTTCTTTAATCATCAATGGGAGACCCAGACAATGGGGTTTAGGGCACTGCCCTCCGGAGGTCACACTAGGTACTACAAGTTTGTAGACACCGCCTCCTCCGCTTATAAACCCCTACCGCAGGGAACATCCTCAGTTTGGTCCATAAGCTGCGAGGAGAAAATAAACCACACCCGAAACATCGGGAAGAATGCCGTGCACAGACGGTTCAACAACCCGGCAAACACTGTCTCAACAGAGAGCAGAACAAATGCAAAACATGCAAAGGAACAACTGGGTGGGTGCTGGGTCTCCCATTGATGATTAAAGAAAAAAGAATTTACGGTACGTAAACAAAATTCTCTTTTTTCTGGTCATCATAATGGGAGACCCAGACAATGGGGATGTCCTAAAGCAATACCCCAGGGCGGGAAGAGTTCCTCAACAAGACGGATAACACATGGTTCCCTTCAAAGGTGGGCAACCGCCGCCTGGAGAACCCGCCTGCCCAGACTTGCATCCGCAGAGGCATGGGCATGCACCATATAGTGCTTAGAGAAAGTGTGCAGGCTGGACCAAGTGGCCGCCTGACACACCTGTAGAGCAGACGCTCGATGTCGCAAGGCCCAAGAGGCACCTACAGCTCTGGTAGAGTGAGCCTTCAATCCCACCGGGAGAGGCAAACCAGAGGACCGGTACGCCTCCTGAATGGAAGCCTTAATCCATCTGGCCAAGGTTGACTTCGAAGCCGCGGACCCCTTACAGCGACCTGTCGTAAGAACAAATAAGGAATCCGAACTCCTGAAGGAGGCGGTCCTGGACACATAAATGCGTACAGCTCTCACGAGATCCAGAGTATGGAGGTCGCGCTCCACCTGATGAACGGGAGCGGGGCAAAATGATGGGAGAACAATCTCCTGGTTCAGGTGAAAAGTTGAAACCACCTTCGGCAAGAATTCTGGCCGTGGGCGCAACACCACCTTGTCTTGGTGAACCACCAGAAAGGGTGACTTGCACGATAGTGCAGCCAATTCTGAGACCCTCCTCAGAGACGTAATCGCCACCAGAAAGGCCACTTTCTGGGACAGACGAGATAGAGAAACATCTCTCAGTGGTTCAAACGGCGGTTTCTGTAAAGCCGCCAGAACCATGTTAAGGTCCCAAGGGTCCAGAGGCCTCTTGTAGGGCGGAACCATCCGCGACACCCCCTGCAGAAATTGACGCACCTTCGGGAGGAGCGCCAATCGCCTGTCAAACAGCACCGAAAGTGCTGATACTTGACATTTCAAAGAGCCAAGGGATAATCCCAACTCCAACCCCGACTGTAAGAAAGCCAACAACGTCGGGATGGACAAGGGCCAAGGAGACCGTCCACCAGAGGCACACCAGGTAAAAAAGATCTTCCACGTACGGTGGTACATCTTCCTGGAAACGGGCTTCCTAGCCCGATTCATAGTGGCCACCACTGTAGGGGAGAAACCCCTAGATGTCAGTAGCCAGGCCTCAAGAGCCATGCAGTCAATCTGAGGGCCCTGGAATTGAGGTGGAAGAATGGGCCTTGTGCGAGTAAATCTGCGCGGTCTGGAAGAGCCCACCTGTGTCCGCCTGACAGTTGGCACAGGTCTGGGTACCAGGACCTCCTGGGCCAATCTGGAGCCACTAGAATGGCTATCCTGCACTCCGACCTGATCTTCCACAGAACCCTGGGAATCAGAGCCAGAGGAGGGAACACATACGGCAGTTGGAAGCTGGACCAACTCAGTATCAGAGCATCCGCCCCCAGGGACTGAGGATCCCAAGATCTCGCCAAGTACTGGGGCACCTGATGATTCAGCCTTGAGGCCATCAGATCCACGTCCGGAGTGCCCCATCTGCTGCAGATGTCCCGGAAGACGTCTGGATGCAGGGACCACTCTCCGGCGTCCATCCCCTGCCGGCTCAGGTAGTCGGCCTCCCAGTTCTCGACCCCTGGGATGTGAACTGCGGAGATCAAGCAGTCGTTTTCCTCCACCCACGATAGGATGCGGTGGACTTCGGCGAGGGCCTGAGCGCTTCTGGTCCCTCCCTGATGATTTATGTAGGCGACGGCCGTCGCATTGTCGGACTGTACCCGAATGGGTCGTCCTGCCAGGAATTTCTGAAACGCCAGGAGCGCCAGATAGACCGCCTTGATCTCCAGGACGTTGATCTGCAACGTCGACTCCGCCTGAGTCCAGAGGCCTTGAGCCCTGTGGTGTAAGAACACCGCGCCCCAGCCCTTCAGACTGGCGTCGGTGGTCACCACTAACCAAGAAGGTTTGAGGAAGGATCTTCCCCGTGACAAGTGACGTGGCTGGAGCCACCACTGCAGGGAGTCCCTGGTCGGTTGTGACAGTGCCACCAACCGATTCAGAGAGATCGCTCTCTTGTCCCACCGGCGAAGAATCTCCAGCTGGAGAGGACGTAGACGAAACTGTGCAAATGGCACCGCCTCTATTGCCGCTACCATGCGTCCCACCAGTCTCATCAATTCCCGAAGGGATGAGTGAGGTGACAGGAGAACGTGCTGTACTCCTGAGTGGATCGCCAGCTGCTTGGCCTGAGGAAGAGACACCAGGGCTGAGTCCGTGTGGAAATCCATGCCCAGATATGTCAATGACTGGGTCGGAACCAGGGTCGACTTCTGAGTATTGAGAAGCCACCCGAACTGTTCCAGAGACCTCATGGTCGCTTCCAGGCTCACCCGACAAAGGTCTTCCGATGGCGCCCTGACCAATAGGTCGTCCAGATAGGGTATGATGGCGTGACCCTGCACATGCAGGAGAGCCATCATAGATGCCATCACCTTCGTGAACACCCTTGGTGCAGAGGCCAACCCGAAGGGTAGGGCCACAAATTGGAGATGTTCGTCCCCCACTGCGAATCGTAACCAGCGTTGATGAGCCGGTGCAATGGGCACGTGAAGGTAAGCGTCCCTGATATCGATGGACGCTAGGAAGTCCCCCTGCGACAGAGCCGCGATAACGGAACGTAGGGATTCCATGCGGAACTTCCGCACCAACACGTGACGGTTGAACAATTTTAGGTCCAGGACCGGTCGAAAGGAGCCGTCCTTCTTTGGGACAATAAAGAGGTTGGAGTAAAAACCCCTGAACCTCTCTGCCGTGGGCACTGGGACCACTACTCCGTCTCTGCGGAGTCCCTCCAACACCCGGAGAAAAGCCTGAGTCTTTTCTGGGGATGGAACAGACCGATGGAATCGGGATAATGGTTTTGACGTCAGCTCTATCCTGTAACCTCGCGAGACTACGTCTCGAACCCACTGATCTTGAACGTGAAGTAGCCACTTGTCCTGAAAACGAGACAGGCGGCCCCCCACCTGTGGGGAGGCAGGATGAGAGAGCGAGTCATGTCGAGGCGGGCTTGGGGGTGGCAGCTGCTGCCCCCGCCGGCTTCTTCTGACTCTTTGAGCGCCACTGAGAAGCGGGCTTGCCCCCTCGGTCCGTGCGAGCGGACGGTGCTGATGACTGTGAGCTGGACCGAAAGGACCACTGCTTTGGGTTCCTCTTAACGGTATACTGTGGCTTAGGCTTATTCTGCGGTATCTTAGACTCAGCAGAATCCTTGATCAGCTTGTCCAGCTCTGTGCCAAAGAGTCTGTCACCAGAGAATGGAAGATTCTGCAGAATCTTCTTAGATGTGGCATCTGAGTCCCAAAGACGCAGCCACAACAACCTGCGGATCGCTATCGCATTGGCCGAAGCCACAGCTGAGCGAGTGGCAGTTTCCAGAGACGCCGTCCTGGCGTAGTCCGCATAGGCCCTTGCTCTCTCAGTGAGTGCCAGGACCTCCGGACTGGACCTTGCCAGGTCAGTGATACCATCCAAGCAGGTAGTAATCGCTTGTAAGGTCCAGACCGTGGCAAAATTAGGGGCAAATGAAGACCCCACCGCCTCATAGGAAGACTTGGCGAGTTGCTCGACCTGTCTATCAGTAGCATCCTTCAGCGAGGAGCTATCAGAGGCAGAGAAAAGGGAGCGTGCAGCAATTCTAGTCATGGAAGCGTCCACCTTTGGAGACTGCGACCACTCCTGTAGCACCTCCTGGGGGAAGGGGAAGCGATTGTCCTTCGGTTTGCGGACATAACGCCGCCCAGGATGTAACCTGGGTGCTCTAATCACCATTCCAAAATTAGTGTGGTCCATGAAGGATCCACTTGGTCTAGCCTCTGGCCGCAGCCATTGATAGACCTCCTTCGGGTGCACGACAACCTCTTCAGGGGGAGTCACGAGACGCAAGGTCTCATTGATGGAGGACACCAGATCCTCCACCCCGTCTGGAGGTTCAGACACAGACACAGACCCGAAGTTTGAACCCCCATCATCTTCCTCACCATCAGAGGAACGCTCCTCCTCAGAGAGAGCCTGGAGCTCGGGTGAATCCTCACGACGAGCCCGCTTAGGGGGTCTCACAGCAGAAGAGGGGGACACCCGGGGGTAACTGGAAGGAGTAGCTGGGTTTTCCAGTCTCCTATGCAGTGCCTCCAGTGACTGCGACATGGAGGACATCTGGGACAGCAAGGATTCATTGATCCTGTTCTGCGTTTCCCATGGCCCTTGGATTACCTGAATCTCAGGGTACAGCACCGGAGCTGCTGCTGCCTCAGCTGAGCCAGTCCGGGCTTCTGGGCGTCCGCAGTTATTGCAGGACCCCTCCACCAAAGTTCCCTTGCAAGTAGCACAGGTAATGGTGTTATCCGCCGCCTTAGCAGCATGCTTCCTTACTGAGGACATAGCCACAGTAGGGGTTGTTGAGGCCAAGGCCAATAGACAAACAAACCGGGAATCCCGGTGGCTTACCGACCGCAGTAACGCGGTGGGAGGAAGCGGTGTGTGTGTGTGACCTCCGCGAGTTCCGGTCTCCCTCTGAAGTGCAGACACGTGCTGCCGTAGATCCCAGCCGGGAAGTGAGGGAGAAGATGGCCGCCGCCAGCACAGATGTGGGCGGCGCCGGGAACACGCGGGAAGCACACGCACACGCCCCCCGGTGACGTCATCGTAAGGGCTGCTTCTCCTCCTCCAAGCAGCCTCTGTAATGGAGGTGCTGGAGCCCGCAGCGCGGGAAAAAAGTGCGGAATCATCACACACACATACACAGACTGTCAGCACATACAAACATGCACAGTCTACGGCCTCAGCCCCTGTGACACACAGGGCGGTCAGCCAGGGTGACCCCAGCACAGGGTACACCGCCAGATCCGCGGACCCGAGGGTAACGCGCGGTCTGAGTGTCAGGACACCAAGTGACAGACACTACCCCCAGGCACACAGGAGACACAGAGTGCCTCAGTGCCGGTCCGGTCTGTAAGCACCATTTAGGGAGGCCTCGGACGGGGGTTCAGCCCAGTCCGGAGTGTAAGCACCATTTAGGGAGGCCTCGGACTGGGCTGGCTCCAGTCCGGTCTGTAAGCACCATTTAGGGAGGCCTCGGACGGAGCGGAGCTGTGCAAGGCTCCCATCTCCCACTCTCCAGAGCCCCCCAGAGAGGGATGGAAAGGAGCGCAACAGCGTACCGGGAGAACACAGAGTGTCCAGGCTCTAGGCCCTCCGGTACCTCCACCAGCGTGTGCCACAAAGGGTGAGCGGGGAGGCTGTCGCAGGTCCCGACTAGGACCATATTACCTTGTCTTCAGACGCCATCACGTAAGTAGTGAGAGTGCAGTGAAGTGCAAGCAAAGCGTGATCCTCCGAGCACACTAAGTTTAAAACTGAGGATGTTCCCTGCGGTAGGGGTTTATAAGCGGAGGAGGCGGTGTCTACAAACTTGTAGTACCTAGTGTGACCTCCGGAGGGCAGTGCCCTAAACCCCATTGTCTGGGTCTCCCATTATGATGACCAGAAAAGCTAGATTTCTCAGCCCCGACACAACGGATTTCTACAGGAGAGGTCTCATTTTTATCGTTGGACTCGGACCATACCACTGATTTAGTAAATTATATTATATTTGAGGATGCAGAGAGCACGAAGCATTAAATTTCTCTCTCCTGGTACCCAGGATTCATTCTCTGTATTTTGCACGCACGCACGCACGCACAGAGAAATGGACCCCACCACTGCTAAAAAAAAACGTCCCCACCTATTAGTGGCTTCTTTAGGTTTCTCTACTACTAATGTCTTGACCTCACGTACCTCATAGATTTCCAGCTGCTCCCTCAGGGCTTCGAATGTCCCTGCGATTCCCACCGTCAGGTTGTCCTCCATCTTCTCCAGACACAGCATCCAGGTCTCGTAATTCTGGATGAAGTTATTTTTTTCCAGCTCAACTATCCGATGTTGCCTGTTTAGGAGACGTCATTAGTCATCATTTCTTGGAAACGCACCGAACGATATATGCATTTATTCCATAAAAAAGGGGTTGGACGTATAGGAGTCAGAATGTGGGGCAATTCACACGAATGACACTCATCTGCAATACTAGAAAGACCCAATGATCTAGAGTGATGATTTAACCAAAAATACACCTGTGCAACCCCTTTAATAACAGACTTAAATATTGGCTTCATAGAGTCATGAGGGTGTCACATCCTGATGTTATTACGTCTGGGTAACATGGTGCCAGGAGGTCTCCCTGTCTAATCAGTTGCAGGTCCTCTGTGGGGCTAACTTGACTGTTATCTTTTCTTTCTATGATGAAGGGGTTAAGAATGCTTTCCTTTCTGGCTGAGATTTCTCTTTGCCTTAATTCCAGCTGTAGCATTTATCATCACTCCCTTCCACTATTTAACCACCTCTAACTTAACTCCATGTTGAATATAAATTCCCTATACTGTCCACGCTGCAGAAACTCATCTCTTAATTGCTGGAGTGTTTGTTCTGTCCCGTCGTCTGCTGATGGCATGCATAGACCCACCCCATTATCAGAGGTGTAACTACAACAGGTGCAGAGATTGCCATCACACCCGGGCCCTGGAGCCTAGGGCACCCCAAAAGTCCTTTTGGCCTATAGAAAAAGACTAATACTATTAGAGATTTGCAATAATTGGGGGGGCCCATTGAAGCATTCGCATTGGGGTCCATGAGCTTCAAGTTACGCCACTGCCCATCATACTACATGAATGAGAGAATCGATCCGGTTAGTCCATAATTGCACCAAGGTGGGAATATGCCGTCCCGCACAAAGTATATCTATATTTCTTTATCCCACCAGAAGTTTTACTATATCAATAAACTCTGTAGCCTTTACTGCATTTAGCGTTCAAGAGATTTTTCTGTTTTCAGAAAGTGCTGGAATATCACACAAGTCCTTCAAGCACCAAGAACCCAAATAGGTTCATTCCTCTTAAGAGCTGTGAAGAAAGGTAAAAGAAAGCATGGAAAGAGTGGACGCTGAAGTGCTTGGGCCATTAAAGGGAATCTGTCAGCTGGTTTTTGCTACCTCATCTGACAGCAGCATGCTGTAAGTAAAGAAATTCTGAATCCATCAATGTTCAACTTATATTAATGACTGCAGCCGGTCTGAGACAATTAAAGCATTTAGTTTTAGCAACACAGCAGAGCTGCCCCTGCCCACACCAGGCTCTCTATAGCAGGGCTCAGGGACCTTCTTGGCTGAGAGAGCCACGATCGGCACATATTTTATAATTTAATTCTGTGAGAGCCGGAAAATATGTTTAAAACTAAATACAAATAAATGTGTTCATTTTAGTACGACCAACACTTATAAAGTACAATAAGTCTCTGAATTCTTTTTAATAACGTTGTTTATGCTGTTGCTGCCAATGGTGAATCCCCTTGCAGCCCCCAATATTGTACCCCCATCATCCCGTTGCAATCCCCAATACGCTACCCCCATCATCCCCTTGCAGCCCCCAATATGGTATCCCCATCACCCTTGCAGCCCCCAATATGGTATCCCCATCCCTTTGCAGCCCCAATATCCCGTTCAGAACCCTCATCATCCCCATGCAGTACCCCATCATCCCCTTGTAGTACCCCATCATACTGTTGCAGTACCCGCATCATCCCCTTGCAGTACCCGCATCTTCCCCTTGCAGTACCCCATCATTCAGCCCCCACTGTGGTGCCGATACCTGCAAAAGAAAAACACCCACACACACTCACCGATCCTCCGCGGTCTGTGCCGTACGGTGTTCTGGGTGCTGCTTTGTCCCTGCTGCTATACCCATACGTTACCAATCAGAAGCCAGGTGACTACAGTCCAATCAGAGGCCAGCAGCTGCGACCCAATCAGAGGCCAGCAGCGGCTGGCCAATCAGATTCCCGCATGTGACTTCATGCGCCACTGATTGGGCGTAGCTGCTGGCCTCTGATTGGACCGCAACCACCTGGCTTAACCCGCATGGCACCTGGAACAGCATACGGCGGCGGGATGTAGCTGTGTGGCGGGTAAAATTTGGCTGCGAACCAGATGCAGCCATCAGAAGAGCCACATCTGGCTCACGAGCGATAGGTTCCTGACCCTGCTCTATAAAAATTGTACATTGACAGTGAGGTGTCAATCACAGTAGGGGGCGTTGGACTGCCCTGCATGTAATATAATAGTCCTGTAATGGTAATCACCGGTTGATAAAGCCTTTAGTTTACGTAAACAATACCACACAGACTGATAAGAGAGGCACAGTTGACTTTTGTTTTTTAACCCCTGCTGCATGCGGTCATCAGCTTACATAGCAAAAACCTGCGGACAGATTCCCTTTAAAGTATCTAAGATATCACAATTTTTTTTTTAAGTTTTGTTTACTCTCCATCGAATACTACATAGTACAGAGAGGAACAATTATAGAATAGATATTTCCTTACTAAGAAAAAGTATATTCAGATTTAAGGATTTGGACATGAGACTTTAGGAGGATCCACAGTTTTGATGTTGGAGTTGGGCACTAGAGGGAGGTCACATTCCCATTTGTCAGCAAAGCTTAAGTGTCACATCTTGCCATCTGCGTTCTATTAACGGAATTCCCACTGATCAGGTGATCGAAGAGGTCATAGCACATCGGAAAGAGCACAGCGCCGTACATTGTGTAGTGGCCGTAAATGGTATTGCAGCACTCTCTCATTGAGTGAGACCACAGGATGTTATCACACGAAGGGCACAAAGCAACTAAAGACTTCTTAAATCACAAACAAGATAACTCTTCAATAGTAAAACATTTTTACATCACCGCCACATTTCAGCACCAACCTGCAGTCTTCCAGGGCTGAGGCTATTGTTTTAGCCCACATCCGATTGAGGTTCTGCAGCGACATCTGAGTGCGGTCACCAAGGGGAAGGGCAGCCATTTCCTCATTCAAGCGTTCAACATCAGAGGTTAATTCACTGAGCTCCAAAAGATGCTTCTAAATAAGGAACACAAATAAAATATCAACACTTTAATTAATGAAAGAGGACCCTGACACAGAAGCCACGTCTGTTGTCTCTGGTCACCTGACGAGAGCCTTTTTCAACCTCTTCCTAAATGCTGGCATCCCTCCAACCTCTTCTGATTAGTAGTCCTGGTGTTCCAAGATATGACACTACGGCTCCTAACTAGAAGAGGCACTGCAGGTAGGAGGAGGTGTGCAGGGCTCCTAATTAAAAGAGGCACTGCTGGTCAGATGCAGATTGCAGGGCTCCTAACTGGAAGAGGCACGGCAGGTAGGAAGAGATGTGCATGGATCTTACCTAGAAGAGGCACTGCAGGGAGGAGGAGGTTTGCAGGGATCCTACCTAGAAGAGGCACTGCAGGTAGGGGGAAGTGTGCATGGTTCCTATCTAGAAGAGGCACTGCAGGTAGGAGGAGGTGTGCATGGATCCTACCTAGAAGAGGTACTGCAGGTAGGAGGAGGTGTGCATGGATCCTACCTAGAAGAGGCACTGCAGGTAGGAGGAGTGTGCATGGATCCTACCTAGAAGAGGCACTGCAGGTAGGAGGAGGTGTGCATGGATCCTACCTAGAAAGAGGCACTGCAGGTAGGAGGAGGTTTGCAGGGATCCTAACTAGAAGAGGCACTGCAGGTAGGGGGAAGTGTGCATGGTTCCTATCTAGAAGAGGCACTGCAGGTAGGAGGAGGTTTGCAGGATTCCTAACTAGAAGAGGCACTGCAGGTAGGAGGAGGTTTGCAGGGCTCCTAACTATGAGAGGCCCTGCAGGTAGGAGGAGAGTGTGCATGGATCCTACCTGGAAGAGGCACTGCAGGTAGGAGGATGTTTGCAGGGTTCCTAACTAGCAGAGGCACTGCATATATGAGAAGCTTTGCAGGGCTCCTAACTAGAAGAGGCACTGCAGGTAGGAGGAGGTTTGCAGGGCTCCTAACTATGAGAGGCCCTGCAGGTAGGAGGAGGTGTGCATGGATCCTACCTAGAAGAGGCACTGCAGGTAGGAGGAGGTTTGCAGGGTTCTTAACTAGCAGAGGCACTGCAGGTAGGGGGATGTTTGCAGGGCTCCTAACTAGGAAGGCACTGCATGTAGGAGAAAGTTTGCAGGGCTCCTAACTAGAAAAGGCACTGCAGGTACGAAAAGGTTTGCAAGGCTCTGGTAGGGCAGCCACAAACTACCAATGTGGCAACTGGACCAAGGTCCTGGGAACAGATTACTCAACTCTACTTAACACTTATACCGGAACCTAGATTGACTGTTCTTGGGAAGAGACATTGATGTTTGAGTGGTCAGGCTCTGACCTCTAGGATTCCCATTAATTACTACTAAGAAAGGGGCAATGTGTACACATGCGCTGAGATTTGCCCACATGGGTGGCACTGGCTGGTGTCATTCATTTGGGACAAGCTGCAGTACCAGGCACCCCAGCCCATATGGATAAACAATTGGGGCACTCACTAGGATGCCATATCTCCTTCATCATACTGAAGTCGGACCCCCACCCCACTGAAGAAACATTGATGAAGTAAGCCAAAGTCTCACTGGACTCCTTTAAGAAGATGTTAAAACTACCCAATCTCTTGTACTTGTACTTATGACTTTCCTGTCCAGTCCGCACACATTTACCTTGATGACTTCTGCCCTCTCCTCCGTCTCCTTCTCAGTATTAGGTGCCAGGCTTACAACGTCGGCAGATGCCTTGATACGAGACTGGAGTTTATCTAGGTCACCCTTAAAGGATTGAACTTCATTCTGTATGGACTAGAAATGCAGATAATACATTAAGGAACAATTCCAAGTATCTGAGAGAATGAAAGTGCTGGATAAGACATCTAGCAAAGCCGATCTACCTATCTATATGCCTTTTTAATGGACTTTTAAGTAAAAATAAAAAAATTGATATTCTTAGTTCTATTTACGGTAAGTTTTTTTTTGCAAACTTTGTGAAAAGTGCTGTAAAAGTCCTGAAACCACTAGAGCAATATAGAGTATCTGTGAGTGTGACGATATAGCAGCCTGTAGGGAGTCTAGGGGAGTGAATACATAGCTGGGTCCGGTCAGGTTCTGTAGGGAATAGTGAGGGCTTGTAGAGGAGGTCCGGACGTTCATTTGTGTGTGTGTTGGCTGAACACTAAGGTCCATTGGAAGGGGTAGGGTCTCGGTGTTCTACAAGAGTTGGGTCTGACTGAAGCATAGAAGGGCACATCAAGTGTGGGGTAAGGAGTCTTGAAGGCAGAGTTCGAGTCTGGGCAAAGAGAGGCAGAACCCTAGGCATTAAGGTCAAGATAAAAGAAGAGGGACTCTTGAGAAACCTTAGTGAAAGGTAAGCTGTCATCTTTTTGGAAGATCTCGGCAACTCTGCTTTCATTATAAAAAGCTCTTCAAATGCCATCTCACCGTAGAGCAGGGATTTCCAACTCCAGTCCTCGAAGGCCGCCAATAGGTCATGTTTTCAGGATTTCCTTAGCATTACCCAGGGGTTGGAGTCATCACCAGTACAGGTGATTTAATTAGAGCCTGAATCCTGAAAACCTGCACCGTTTACAGCCCTCGAGGGCTGGAGTTCGAGATGCCTGCCGTAGAGGAACCTACTCCAGCATGCGTAGAACCACCTTCTGACCGTCAGACATGAGAGGATACAAATGTCATTAAAATACATAACCCAACATAAAAAAACATTAAAATTATACCCAAAACAATTGACAAAATATTAGAATTAAATGAAAATTCCCTCTCGTCCATCATGTTCTAGGTGGCATTCGAGGCGCGACTTTTCATGTAATATCTATCACACTGAGATCTGTTTTGTGCCTTTAGGGGAACGACTAAAACAATTTTTCCTCAATACCGTGAGTTGAGTTGCCTTTGAAGACGCCCTTCTCTCCAGGTGAGCTATCCTGTGTGAGGTGTCTTGTCTCTCCGACTGGATGACACCCTTGGCCGCAGGATTTTGGCGCAGCACTCTGTCTGACAGCTCGGACACCTGCAGGTTGTGCGCCCGCAGTCCCTGCAGATTTTGTTCCAGCGTCTGCATAGAAAAAAACAACATGCAACACAAATATGTTTTTTAACCAGAAATGATAAAAAAAAAAACCATAAATCATTAAATTAATTCATGGAGAGAAACCGTACAAGATAAATAAGACAAAGAGAAAAAAGAAGCAGGAAAGGTCCTGAAGCCTCTTTAACACTTCTCGGCATACGTTCATGTTTCGAGTATGGATAGTGATGTCAAGGCTGGTCACAGGTCTTCTGATGGGAACTCAACAGCCTCATGTAGGTCTATGAGGGGGATTGGACTGGCTGACCGGTGAGCAGGAGAATCTCCAGGTAGGCCACTTTGCAGGAGTGGTTCCTCACCCTCCTATAGTAGTTGGTATATAACATTTGATTCACTGTGCCCACACACAGGCAGCATCTACTACACAAACAAAACTCGGCCCACACCTAGGTCTGAGTCCTCACCACAAGCCCAACCTGCACCTCAGGCAGAGGGGCCACACATAAAACTGGGCCCGCACCTAGATCCGGGTCCTCACCTAGAGCCAGACCCGCAACTAAAGCCAGACAAGCACCTAGAGCCAGGCCAGCACATAATGTCATCTTTATTGGTGGCAAAACTATTTCTCAGCATCAAGAGTCATGCACGCACCTAGAATTGGAGGTTCACAAAGAGAACTGGGCCCTCACCTAGAGCCAGGCCCATACCTGGAGCTGGTAACACACCTAGAGCGGGGCCCGTAGCTGGAGCCTGGCCCTCACACAGAGCGGGGCCCCCACCTAAAGCCTGGTCCGCATCAAGAGCCAGGCCCGCACCTAGAGCCAGGCCCGCACCAAGAGCCAGGCCCGCACCAAGAGCCAGGCCCGCACCAAGAGCCAGGCCCGCACCAAGAGCCAGGCCCGCACCAAGAGCCAGGCCCGCACCAAGAGCCAGGCCCGCACCAAAAGCAAGGCCCGCACCTAGAGCCTGGTCCGCACCTAGAGCCTGGTCCGCACCTAGAGCCTGGTCCAGACCTAGAGCCAGGCCCGCACCAAAAGCCAGGTCCGCACCAAAAGCCAGGTCCGCATCTAGAGCCAGGCCCGCACCTAGAGCAGGGGGTTCACAAGGAGATCTGGGCCCTCACCTAGATCCCAGCCAGCACTTCAGGCAGTGGGACCACAAATAAAACTGGGCTCGCACCTAGAACCAGGTCCATACCTGGGGCTGGTAATGCACCTAGAGTCAAACCCGCACCTAGAGCTGGGCCTGAACCTAGAGCAGGGCCCGCACCTAGAGCTGGGCAAGCACCTAAAGCCAGACCCACATCTAAAGCCGTGTCAACATCTATAACCTGGCCCGACATAGAGCTGGGCCAACACATAGAGCCAGGACGGCACCTAGAGCCAGGCCCCCACCTAGAGCCATGCCCGCACCTAGAGCCAGGCTCGCACCTAGAGCTGGGGGTTCACAATGAGATCTGGGCTCTCACCTAGATCCCAGCCAGCACTTCACGCAGTGGGACCACAAAACCACCTAGAGCTGGGCCTGAACCTAGAGCAGGGCCTGCACCTAGAGCTGGGCTTTACCTAAAGCCAGACCCACATCTAAAGCCGTGTCAACATCTATAACCTGGCCTGACAGAGCTGGGTCAACACCTAGAGCCAGGCCGGCACCTAGAGCCAGGCCCGCACCTAGAGTCAGGCACGCACCTAGAGCCAGGCCCGCACCTAGAGCCAGGCCCGCACCTAGAGCCAGGCCCGCACCTAGAGCCTGGCCCGCACCTAGAGCCAGGCCCGCACCTAGAGCCAGGCCCGCACCTAGAGCCAGGCCCACACCTAGAGCCAGGCCCACACCTATAACCAGGCCCACACCTAGAGAAGGCCCAACACGTAGAGTCAGGCCCGCACCTAGAGCCAGGCCCGCACCTAAAGCCAGGCCCGCACCTAGAGCCAGGCCCAACACGTAGAGCCAGGCCCACACTATAACCAGGCCCACACCTAGAGAAGGCCCAACACGTAGAGCCAGGCCCGCACCTAGAGCCAGGCCCGCACCTAGAGCCAGGCCCAACACGTAGAGCCAGGCCCACACCTATAACCAGGCCCGCACCTAGAGAAGACCCAACACATAGAGCCAGGCCCGCACCTATAACCAGGCCCACACCTAGAGAAGGCCCAACACGTAGAGTCAGGCCCGCACCTAGAGCCAGGCCCGCACCTAAAGCCAGGCCCGCACCTAGAGCCAGGCCCAACACGTAGAGCCAGGCCCACACCTATAACCAGGCCCACACCTAGAGAAGGCCCAACACGTAGAGCCAGGCCCGCACCTAGAGCCAGGCCCGCACCTAGAGCCAGGCCCAACACGTAGAGCCAGGCCCACACCTATAACCAGGCCCGCACCTAGAGAAGGCCCAACACGTAGAGCCAGGCCCGCACCCAGAGCCAGGCCCAACACGTAGAGCCAGGCCCGCACCCAGAGCCAGGCCAGCCTTTTGAGTGTCCACATATCACAATATGAAATGTGAATTTCCCTCTAGCAAGATGTTGGGCAATCATCCAATTAATAAATCTATTCTTTTTTTTAATTAATACCGGTCAGTAGCTATGAATGGAGGCCGAGCATCAGCCCCTGTACAGGAGAATAAGGAGTCTGTTCTTGCAAGTCAGATTAATTTTGATGATGGATATGTGAAGTTGTGCGACATCTGGGCATTACAGCTGTGAGTTCATTTCAGAACCCAGAGACGACGAGCACAAAAAACCCCCAAAACCACACGACACAGATTACAAATGATGATTGAAGCTTTCAGGGAAACGAGTGTCTGAGACGGAGCTGACCTGGTCTAGATCTGCCAGCTGCCGGGGCTTAGATGGGATTGTAAACAAGAGGCAGCGGGCGCGGCGGTGGGAATCATTGTGCCGCTACTAAAGATCTTTACCGTAATGTGAGAAAATCTGAAAACCTTAAAAAAAACAAACTGGAAAATGCATAAAATAAAGAAAAATAGTGTTTTTTTAAAAATAATTAAATAATAAATGGTTATTCTGTATAATGTGATGTAAGTGAATTCTTATGCTACATGATGTCAATAGATATTTCTATCTAGATATCTGTACCCATCCCCCCGCAGGAGGATGGACTTTGCTCACTGCCGGTGACAAGCTAGTTACAGCTGCACAGCGCAGTCTGCAGCGTCTCCTGTGCCTTTTCTGGTAACAGAGCGTCTAACATTACAATGACCGGACCAGGCCTCCTGAGACATGTAGGTATCAGAACTATGTGCTGCAAACATTCAGTATGGTAGACAAAAGTTGTATTATTCTCTATGGAAAAATAAACCAATATTGTAATTATTTGACTGAACAATTGGGTGAGAATTTGCCATGTATTAGGGAGATGACTACATCTTACAAGTCACAACATCAAAGTTATAGGGTCACATGGAAACTTCTGGTTCAGAATTGCTCTAAGTCCGATATAAGTGGAGGAATGTAAAATTCCCAATGGTACCAAACTTCAAAATGATATAATAATAGAAGTCTGAGAAGGATATATCCTCAGATAAAAAAAAGCCCCCAGAAGAAGCAGAGCGAAACGTGCGTCGGGGTGGAAAGACTTGGCACCATTCCACAGTTTGCAGCAATTTACTTAAGCATAAGTATAATCCTATTGTATCTGTTTGAGATTGGACACCTATGCTTATTTTTTTTAATTATTTTCTTGTATTTTAATACAGTATATTTCAATAATAAAATACCATTTTTAATATAGTACTATGCTGCCTTTGCTGATCCATTTGATCTTATTGATTATCATAGGATCTCACAATTTTCCAGCAGCAGTCCGGCACCACCCTCGGTCATCACGCTCCGTGACAGGGTTCGTAGGGAACCGCCGGTCGGCTGTCACTCTTCCTGGTCCCGCTCGTGCACACTTCCGGTTCAATGTTCAACAGATGGAGTATCACTCATCACTTACAGAAATGGGGATTGCGGGGGTGACAGGAGGCGCAAAAAGGCCGTAGTTTTGGGAGACCCCACTGTTCTCCCCCTGTAATCCCCATTTGTAAGCCTGATAACCGCTGTTGAAAAAAGACTTAAGGAGTACCCAGAATAGAAAAAATACTTTTGACATGTCAGAACTTTTTGGGTGGTGGGATCAGAGTACTGAGACGCCTACTGATCGCTAATACATAGAGTCAGAAGCAAGTGCTAGTGCCGATTCGTCTTTGATCGGGTCTACTTGGAGAACGAAACAAGTGGTGCACGAAGCGATCAAAAGTTTAAGATCCAGACGTCAATTGGTGAAAACGTTTGACGTTGCGAACCTTACAGACACCGGAGTACCGGCATAGTTATCACGATTCCCTGAAGTCTTGCTTTGAATTAGTTTAAAAAAACACAAAACCACAACTATCGGGACCATCTGAGGTCCTATAATTCTAGCGCTAAGTCCACTGTAGCTGAGCTTCTTCCCAAGCGGCGCTAAGGCCACTGTAGCTGAGCTTCTTCCCAAGCGGCGCTAAGGCCACTGTAGCTGAGCTTCTTCCCAAGCGGCGCTAAGTCCACTGTAGCTGAGCTTCTTCCCAAGCGGCGCTAAGGCCACTGTAGCTGAGCTTCTTCCCAAGCGGCGCTAAGGCCACTGTAGCTGAGCTTCTTCCCAAGCGGCGCTAAGTCCACTGTAGCTGAGCTTCTTCCCAAGCGGCGCTAAGTCCACTGTAGCTGAGCTTCTTCCCAAGCGGCGCTAAGTCCACTGTAGCTGAGCTTCTTCCCAAGCGGCGCTAAGGCGCTAAGGCCACTGTAGCTGAGCTTCTTCCCAAGCGGCGCTAAGTCCACTGTAGCTGAGCTTCTTCCCAAGCGGTGCTAAGTCCACTGTAGCTGAGCTTCTTACCAAGCAGCGCTAAGTCCACTGTAGCTGAGCTTCTTCCCAAGCGGCGCTAAGTCCACTGTAGCTGAGCTTCTTCCCAAGCATCTTGTGGCCAACTCTTTCGTGGGAGGTAGCTGATGTAATCTCTGCTTTGTTTGGACTTGGTTCCCCATCGCTAAGCATTCATTTTTGCTCCTGTAACTTTCTTGGAATATTTTCTACATTATTCGGGACTGGCTCCTCGACAGGACCTCTCAAAAGCCCAATCGAAACATTGGATTTGCATCGTTATTGCAGAATTTGTAGCCCAAAACATATTTTAGAACATGACTGACACTTAATATTTTCTACCATCTCCCATTCGTTCTTCCTTTATTACTTTCACTCACTTTTAGATCCAGGATCCTTTGTTCTAAGGTGTCGCTTACTCTGTCTTCGGAAAGTTTAGCCCATAAGAGCTGTTCACACTTTTCTTCCACTTTGTCTATATGTGGCGCCAGCTCCAGACACGACCCAGTGTAATCCTTCCAGACTTGTAGCAAAGACCCGGCTGTCCGTAGATGTTCAGCGAGTTCCTCGCCTAAGGCGGCCCACCTGTCAGTGCAAAGAAATAAAAAATGTAGCAAAAAGTGACGCTCCAATGGTCATATTATTCACTAAATAATTCTCCACCAAAAAACACATCTAATTCCGGAAAACACTGACCTGCGCTGAATGTCTGTGTGCTGCTGCTCCAGGATGTCCATAGCCGACAGGCTACAAAGAGATTTCAAGCTGCCCAGAGAGGCTCTCAGTTGACTCCATTTTTCTTCATGAAGTTCAGTTTCTTCTTGAACGGCCTGTAGGACAGTATAAGGAATAGATGTCATGAGTGTGTCTCACCGTGGGGAGAACTCCCACAAGTCTGGAACCAGAATTATAGCTGTTTTTTGTAGCTTCAATCCTCAGGTGTAGCTCTTTTACCACTCCCTGCCACTATAAGTAGTCACATGTCTGATCATCTGACACCGGAGATAGAATCATTTCTATGCAGTCCACTTTGAAAGGGGCCTGTCTCTTGAAGACGTTTTGAGTCCTGCTCCTTTGGAGGAATTTGGAGTGCTTTTCTTTCTATGTCTACTCTCCTCTTTTTGTTTACCTTACAACTATGTTGTATTATTGTAAAGGTGAGGCTAGTGTCCTTGCCGGCTTGCACACTAACCAGGGCGAGTTCAAGGCCAGTGATGGCCTAGGCACGTGACTTCAATGGAGAGGAAGGACCTGTATAGGGACATTAGGGAGTGCAGGGTAAGAAACATGTGAGTGTTAGGAGGTGACTTATCTCCCCTCTTCCAATCGCCTTGCCAGGGTTTCCTACTATACCATTCCCATCATCACCTCTGTGTTGTATTATTTGTAGAGGTGACGCTAGAATTCTTGCTGGGGAGTGCACTAACCAGAGTGAGTTGAGGGCCTAGGCACGTGATGGCAACTAATATAGGGAAGTTAGGGAGCTCAGAATAAGACACTGGAGAGTGTCAGGAGGTTGCCTCTTTCCCCTCTCCCCATCGCCAGGTCCTTCCTCCTACACCATCCCCGTCATCACCCCTGTGTTGTATTATTTGTAGAGTTGAGGCTAGCTACCTTGCTGGGAAGTGCACTAACCAGGGTGAGTTCAGGGCTAGCGAGGGCCTAGGCACGTGATGGCAATGGTGGGGGAAGGACCCATATAGGGATGTTAGGGAGCTGAGGATAAGATACTGGAGAGTGTCAGGACTCAGGAGGTTACCTCTTTCCCCTCTCCCTATCGCCAGGGCCTTCCTCCTACACCATCCCCATCATCTCCTCTGTGTTGTATTATTTGTAGAGTTGAAGTGCTGGGAAGTGCACTAACCAGGGTGAGTTCAGGGCTAGCGAGAGCCTTAGGCACGTGATGACAATGGTGGGGGAAGGACCCATATAGGGAAGTTAGGGAGCTGAGGATAAGACACTGGAGAGTGTCAGGAGGTTACCTCTTTCCCCTCTACCCATCACCAGCCTTCCTCCTATACCATTTCCGTCATCACCCCTGTGTTGCGGAGCATGCTAGGTGTCCGTATGTCCCGGCGAGACAATAGACTAGTAAACTACCAACTAATATTTACCGAAACTATAATACAAAATTCACCATTTGCCAGTGACCCAAATGAGAACTGGTACGAACATCCGCAATATCCAAAAAAAAGAAGTGAAACCAGCTCACCCACCCAGGATCAGCAACATGGTACAAGTTTATCACTGAGATCCAGCGCTGTATAGCACCATTTTATGAGCACTGTATGTCAGCATTACACAGAAAATGTATGGACACCTAGTGGCAATATAGTGCCAGTGTCAGTCTTGGGATAACTACAAGTCACGGGATGTCTTCTGCTGGACCTCGGAGCCCATTCTTGTATGAGAGCCTGGCCCCACCAGTAGATCTTTTGCTATCCTTCAGTATGGCTAGGGAAGTATTATAGCGGTATGCATATAACTAGAACAAGCACATGTGGATACACACCTGTAACCTCTGTAACCGCTGATGTAGACAGTCCAGGGATGAACATGGAGCTGTGATTTGGTGAAGAACATACTGCAGTCTGACAGTCATCCTCTCTATGTCTCCATAGTTTTCATTGTAGCTTTTCCAATGCTCCAGCACCGCGATAGTGGACGTCTTCAACTCTGCAACCTGCAAGAGTACAGACCAACACGGTCATATGCTACAGGCTCAATAACAATCGTCATTTATATAGCACCAACACATTCCACAGCACTGTACAATTCCGAGGAATCCTCGCATTCTAGAACATCAGTTAAAAATATATCATTTCTTATTCTCATCTTGTGATTGTCCATTTTTTTAGGCTCAACTAAGAAAGTATCTGCAATGTTCCAGGAACTTTCATATTTTCTATCTGCACACATAATTGTTTTATTGTGTAATGCAACTTTCTCTACCATGTCGCTACAGCAGAGTGTCTGTAGTCTTTTACCATTTTGAGTGCTCTGCAAAAAAGATCCAAATCCGTCAGAGCGCCTGCTTGTTCCAAGATCTCTTTCTGCTACCTTCTCCCTTCTCTTAATGTTAGTGAGATAGCAGCAGGATGATTTTTATAAACAGATCACCACAGCTTGGAGAGGTGAGAAAGTATGTACAGTCTCAGGGAGGGTAGACTAAACAGGAAGAAAGTACATCAGGAGGAAATAAGTGTAGGATAAGAGTATGTACAGTCTCAGGGAGGGTAGACTAAATGAGGAGGAAATAAGTTCAGGATAAGAGTATGTACAGTCTCAGGGAGGGTAGACTAAACAGGCAGAAAGTATATAAGGAGGAAATAAGTTCAGGATAAGAGAGTATGTACAGTCTCAGGGAGGGTAGACTAAACAGGAAGAAAGTACATAAAGAGGAAATAAGTGCAGGATAAGAGAGTATGTACAGTCACAAGGAGGGTAGACTAAACAGGAAAGTACATCAGGAGGAAATAAGTGCAGGATAAGAGTATGAACAGTCTCAGGGAGGGTAGACTAAACAGGCAGAAAGTATATAAGGAGGAAGGAAGTGCAGGATAAGAACATGTACAGTCTCAGGGAGGGTAGACTAAACAGGAAGAAAGTACATGAGGAGGAAATAAGGGAAGGATAAGAGAGTGTGTACAGTCTCAGGGCGGGTAGACTAAACAGGAAGAAAGTATATAAGGAAGAAATATGTGCAGGATAAGAGAGTATGTACAGCCTCAGGGAGGGTAGACTAATCAGGAAGAAAGTACATGAGGAATATATAAGGAGGAAATAAGTGCAGGATAAGAGAGTATGAACAGTCTCAGGGAGGGTAGACTAAATAGGAAGAAAGTACATCAGGAGGAAATAAGTGCAGGATAACAGTATGTACAGTATCAGGGAGGGTAGACAAACAGGCACAAAGTATATGAGGAAATACGTGCAGGATAAGAGTATGTACAGTCTCAGCGAGTGTAGACTAAACAGGCAGAAAGTACATGAAGAGGAAATAAAATCAAGGTAACAGAAAATGTACAGTCTCAGGGAGGGTAGACTTAACAGGAAGAAAGTACATGAGGAGGAAATAAGTGCAGGATAAGAGAGTGTGTACAGTCTCAGGGCGGGTAGACTAAACAGGAAGAAAGTATATAAGGAAGAAATATGTGCAGGATAAGAGAGTATGTACAGCCTCAGGGAGGGTAGACTAATCAGGAAGAAAGTACATGAGGAATATATAAGGAGGAAATAAGTGCAGGATAAGAGAGTATGAACAGTCTCAGGAGGGTAGACTAAATAGGAAGAAAGTACATCAGGAGGAAATAAGTGCAGGATAACAGTATGTACAGTATCAGGGAGGGTAGACAAACAGGCACAAAGTATATAAGGAGGAAATACGTGCAGGATAAGAGTATGTACAGTCTCAGCGAGTGTAGACTAAACAGGCAGAAAGTACATGAAGAGGAAATAAAATCAAGGTAACAGAAAATGTACAGTCTCAGGGAGGGTAGACTTAACAGGAAGAAAGTACATGAGCAGGAAATACGTGCACAATAAGAGTATGTACAGTCTCAGGGAGGGTAGACTACACAGACACATAACGTAGTACATGAGGAGGAAATAAGTGCAGGATAAGAGAGTATGTACAGTCTCAGGGAGGGTAGACTAAACAGACAGTGCAGGATAAAAGCTGTGCTGCTATATAACGCTAATAAAGGACAGCAGTACCCAGATATATGCAAACCTCATAATCAGCCTATATTACTGGAAAGGGCACTCCCAAATGAAAAAAAAAAATCTGATTATTTTAATCAGTCTGTAAATTATATATGACGGGGATATGAAAATGAATGGAGAAATGAAGATTGCACATTCAAGTTTAGTGCAATTTTAAAGCTGACTACTAAAGTATCTAAAATACATTTTTCCCCATGTCAAAGGTGTCCACAGCCTTTAATAGTGGGCATCCTCACCTGTCTGGCAACTTGGTCCCTCCTTAGGAGTAGATCTTCTGTTGTCTGTTTGGAAACATTTTGGCCTTCTGCTGCCGTTCTGATTGCATCCGGCTCTTCAATCACATCAGATTTAGTTTTTAGCTGTTCTTCCAGAACCTATAATAAAACACAATAATAAAATGACTTTGTTCAGTCTATTGTACATAGCTGGTGTATAAGAAAACATAATGTAAGACTTAAAACACATTTGCTTCTTATACAGAATGCTTAGTCCATGAAATACCTGATGGAAGTGATTTAGTTGCACTTTTACAATGTCTTCAAAGTCAGGTAGAGTAAAGAAAATATATACAAGTGCATCTCAATGAATTAGAAGATCATCAAAGTGAATTTATTCAGTAATTAAATACAAAAAGTGAAACACATATCTTATACAGCATCATTACACACCGAGTGATCCATTTCAAGTGTTTATCTCTGTTAATGTTGATGATTATGGCTTACAGCCAATGAAAACCCAGAGGTCATGACCTCCGACAAATTTAAGTAGGAAGGGTGAAGGGTGTGAGAGATAAAATATGACCTAAATAGGTATCAGAGGCTTCACCTTGTGTGGTTGTGAGAGTCACAACCACTATAAAAGCAGATCACGGCTGCTGCAGTCCCCAGTGTGGTGCATATAGAGTAGGGAGGATGAATGGTTAAACACTGCGCTGCCGTATTCCATGAGACATCAAAGGGTGAATACAATATTGATTATTGATTGTTTCCCTCAAACATTGCAATATGATATTGATTCGTCCTGAGGAAGGGGGCCCGGGAGCCCTGAAACACTTTGACAAATAAATCAATATTATATTCACCCTTTGCGGTCTGGTGGAATACGGCAGCGTGGTGTTTAACCCTTCATCCTCCCTACTCTATACGCACCACGCTGGGGACTGCAGCAGCCGTGATCTGCTTTTACAGTGGTTGTGACTCTCACAACCACACAAGGTGAAGCCTCTGATACCTATTTAGGTCACATTTTATCTCTCAGACCCTTCATCCTCCCTACTTTAATTTTCTGAGATAATGACCTTTGGGGTTTTCATTGGCTGTAAGACATAATCATCAACATTAACCGAAATAAACACATGAAATAGATCCCTCTGTGTGTAATGACTCTATATAATATAGGTGGTCACTTTTTGTATTGAATTACTGAAATAAAGTAACTTTTTGATGATATTCTAATTCATTGAGATGCTCCTGTAGGTATTTTTACAGCAAAGATTTTATAACATGTGAACAGACGATAACATTTCATTGACATTTATTTCCAAAACAACCAGTGTTTTACGAAAGGAACAACGTACCCATCCTCGGCCACTTTACACGACTGCCGCCTTGGTGTTTTGTACTTAACGCAACATAATCTTGGTGTTCCAGCTGCGGGCTGTGACTCCCTTGTAGAAGGGTGGAGCTGAGCTCTTATAGATGGAGTACAAAAGTGCTTTTATTTGGAAGCGCAGGCACCTCCCTTAGGCTGTGTTCACACTGTGCGCTTTTGATCCGTTTTTTTTCTTTTGCATTTTTGCATCATTTAAATGGAAAAATGGATCCAAAAGGCACAGTGTGAAACAGCTTAGAGGATTAATTGGTAGGACGTCACTCGTCCCCTCCTCCGTGCCGCTGTGGGCGTGATACCGGAGCCTGTCACAATGATTGACAGCAGGTCCAGACTAGACTGGAGACCCGCGCAGCAATTAACCTTCAATTTTATACAATATAGGAGTGATTATACAGGGATTATTAATAACGGTATTAGAAGGTTGATAAAGCGCTACTAATACCTCTGAGTGATAAATCCTGGCCGCTTCCCTATAAACCCCAACATCATATCAAATGTTACAGGAATCAGGAAAAAAAAACATGAAATCAACACATTATAGCACAGCCTTGGAATAAAGACAAACACTATTGTGACAACACAACAATAGAACACAGCCTAGAAATAAGGACATGCAAGTGTTGCATTAGCACAAGAGAAGACTTTTATACATTAGGACACAGGCTAAAGTCAAAAACGGCTTCTTAAATGTAATTTTTCACCAAAAATTAACAATCTCTAGTGATGAGGACACAAGCTATAGTGACATCATCATATTACAGGTTAGAAGACAGCATGGGAACAAACACATACACTACAGTGACATTATTGTAACACAATAAGCCTAAAAATGAACACATACATTGCTGTGACATCATCACAACAGAGCAAAGCCTAAGAATAAAAGCATACACTACGTGACATTATCACAACAGAGCAAAGCCTAAGAATAAAGGCATACATACTGTGACATCATCACAACAGAGCAAAGCCTAAGAATAAAAGCATACACTACTGTGACTCATCACAACAGAGAAAAGCCTAAGAATAAAAGCATACATTACTGTGACATCATCACAACAGAGCAAAGCCTAAGAATAAAAGCATACATTACTGTGACATCATCACAACAGAGCAAAGCCTAAGAATAAAAGCATACATACTGTGACCTCATCACAACAGAGCAAAGCCTAAGAATAAAAGCATACATACTGTGACATCATCACAACAGAGCAAAGCCTAAGAATAAAAGCATACATACTGTGACCTCATCACAACAGAATAAGCCTAAGAATAAAAGCATACATTAACTGTGACATCATCACAACAGAGCAAAGGCCTAAGAATAAAAGCATACATACTGTGACATCATCACAACAGAGCAAAGCTAAGAATAAAAGCATAATTACTGTGACATCATCACAACAGAGCAAAGCCTAAGAATAAAAGCATACATTACTGTGACATCATCACACAACAAAGCTAAGAATAAAAGCATACATTACTGTGACATCATCAAACAGAGCAAAGCCTAAGAATAAAAGCATACATTACTGTGACATCATCACAACAGAGCAAAGCCTAAGAATAAAAGCATACATTACTGTGACATCATCACAACAGACAAGCCTAGAATAAAAGCATACATTACTGTGACATCATCACAACAGAGCAAAGCCTAAGAATAAAAGCATACATTACTGTGACATCATCACAACAGAGCAAAGCCTAAGAATAAAAGCATACACTACTGTGACATCATCACAACAGAGCAAAGCCTAAGAATAAAAGCATACATTACTGTGACATCATCACAACAGAGCAAAGCTAAGAATAAAAGCATACACTACTGTGACATCATCACAACAAGCTAAATAAAAGCATACATTACTGTGACATCATCAAAACAGAGCAAAGGCTAAGAATAAAAGCATACATTACTGTGACACATCACAACAGAGCTAAGCCTAAGAATAAAAGCATACACTACTATGACATCATCACAACAGAGAAAGCCTAAATAAAAGCATACACTACTGTGACATCATCACAACAGAGCTAAGCCTAAGAATAAAAGCATACATTACTATGACATCATCACAATAGAATAATGCATAATAAAAGATACAATACTGTGACATCATCACAACAGAGCAAAGCCTAAGAATAAAAGCATACACTACTGTGACATCATCACAACAGAGCAAAGGCTAAGAATAAAAGCATACATTACTGTGTCATCATCACAATGAAACAAAGCCTAAGAATAAAAGCATATATTACTGTGATATCATCACAACCAGAACAGAGCATAAGAATAAAAGCATCAGCCCAAAAGAGCAAAGCCTAAGGATGACAACATACACTACTGTGACATCACAATTAAACAAAGCCTACATTTCTATTGTGTGCCACCTGCCATACCCAGCTCTGCTCTGCTGCTGCGTTCTGCTACATCACCAAAAGTGAGTCACTGAATATACCTACTTGTTCTACACTGCTGAGCTCTGCTACAATGCTACCATACGTCTCTCAACAAATTCCAGTGTAATTATAAAGTCCAACACTTTATCAGTGATATCATAACACAGTAGGACACGGCTTATAAATGAAGACACTATAGTGGCCTCATCGAAATAAAAGACATCAAGGAAAACACACGACTTCATGCCATCAATACACACACTAAGAACAGAGACAAACTCTATTAGGACATGACCACAATAGAAGAAAGCCTGAGAAAGAAGACAAACAGTTATAGTCAAGGGCTATCACTCTGGCCGCACACTCACTCCAGCAAGTTACAATATCAATCCAGCTAGCAAGAGTCCATAGAGAGGATAGCTCACATGCCCCAGGAACATCACAAAGAAAGATTGATGTTTATTAAGTGCAGCATTTAGTGTACTATATACGGTATATATTGCTATCTTTAGGAAGATTAGAAGAATAAAAAATTCAGATGAAAGCACAAATGATTATTACAGTAGGACACCTCTACAAATCGAGAAAAACCAATAACAAAAAATGAACCATATTATGTTGTGACATCATCCCTATAGAATACAGTATAGGAATAAGAATATCCTCTACATTGATATTATCAGTATAGAACACAGCCTACAAATAAATATAAACTCTACAATGATTAAAACACAGCTTAAAAATAAATAGAACCTCTACAATGATATCAACACTATAGAACACAAACTACATATAAATATAACCAATACAATGATTTATCACTATAGAACACAGCCTACAAATAAATATATCTTCTACAATGATATCAACACTATAGAACACAATGCCGTACAAATATAGAAGTATAATAATCTACAATTATATAATCAGTATAGAACACAGCCTACAAATAAAATATATCTACAATATATATCATAACAGCTACTACAATAAACCTACAATATAAACTATAGAACCAGCCTAAATAAATATATCTACAATAAAACATAAGCCCTAAATAAATATAACTCTACAATAAAATCATCACTATAGAACATAGCCTCCAAATAAATAGAACCTAACCAATGATATCATTACTATAGAACACAGCCTACAAATAAATAGAACCTTTAATTAATATCATCACTAAGAAGCACAGCCTACAAATAAATATAACCTACTACATATATCATCATATATAAACAAGCCTACAAATAAATAGAACCTTATACAATATCATCACAATAAAACACAAGCCCACAAATAAATAGAACCTCTACAATATCATCACTATAGAACACAGCCTACAAATAAATAGAACCTATCCAATATATATCACTATATAATCACAGCCACAAATAAATAAACTTTAACATATATCATCACTACAGACACAGCCTACAAATAAATAGAACTCTACAATGAATCATCACTATAGAACACAGCCTACAAATAAATAGAACCTATACAATATCATCACTATAGAACACAGCCTACAAATAAAATAGAACGTCTAATATCATCATATAGAAACACAGCCTACAAATAAATAGAACCTCTACAATGATATCATCATATAGAAACACAGCCTACAAATAAATATAACCATACAATATTTCATCACTATAGAACACAGCCTACAAATAAATAGAACATCTACAATATCATCACTATAGAACCATAGCATACAAATAAATTTAACCTCTACAATGATATCATCACTATAGAACACAGCCTACAAATAAATAAACCGCTCCAATGATATCATTACTATTGAACACAGTCTACAAATAAATATAATATCTACAATGATCTCATCATATAGAAACAGACCTACAAATAAATATAATATCTACAATTATATCATCAGTATAGAACACAGCCTTCAAATAAATATTACATTTACAATGATATGATCACTATAGAATACAGCCTACAAAGAAATGTAACCTTTACAATAATGTATTAATACTGAAGAAAGGTTTAATACCTCAAATGAACCATGGCATAACGTGAATGGGTACCGCTATTCACAGACTGCTCCTGATTGAACCACAGTATGCTAAAGTGCACATTCTCTTGATACCATGGAGCATTAAGTGCAGACTGATTCATCCATATAGATAACCCGCCACAGACAAGCATTCACACAGACACTTTACTACACGGTAAAGTATAAATTCCCCTGAGGTAAATCTACACTTGTGTATGAGCATAAACAGCACATTTTTAAAATGTTCTCAGTATTAAGTAGAGCTCCGGTAAAGAGAATCTGTCAGCAGGTTTTTGCTATGTAATCTGAAGACAGCATGCATACCACACAAATTTGAGTGATGTGTCTCTTATCACACTGTGTCCTGATCATCTGTAATGTTTGTTTTAGCTTAAGGAGATCATCATTGCCAGACTAGGTTAGCTAGTCCGGCATGCCCCTTTCTATGATTAACAGCTTACTGTCTATAGACATTGTATATAGAGAGGAGGTGTGAGCAGGGTTAACTATATGAGCTCTGCTGCAGTGATAAATCTAAAATCTCTGATTCTGTCAGAACCGCTGCACCCAGTAAACCAAGTGATACATCGCTGGATTCAGGGTCTCTTTTCCTACATCATGCTGCTCTCAGATGAGCAAGTAAATACCAACTAGCAGATTCCCTTAATAAGAATGATCTGATACAAGGCTGATCCATGCATTCAAGTCACTGATGGGTATTTCCAACTTTACATCTTAGCAGTCACGATTCCTCCACGCAACACTTCTAGGACTTCTATTGTATTGTTAATGGTACTTGGGTGTGCTGAGTTGTCACTATGTTATGTTCAGTGTTATTCTCTGCTGGTCTGGGAAGGGTTAGATTATTCAGGTGTCTCTACTTCTTGTAATTGTTCTGTTACTTAACTGAGCAGCTTTCCCCAGATTGCCGCCAGTCATACATTTACCTTAAGTGCTGTGTGTCCATCTCTCCTGTGTATACCTTGATCTCTGTTAGCTGACCCGGACTGTTTGACTAATCTTATTCCCGTTCCTTGAACTTGTTATCTTTCTCCAGGTATTTTAACTCCTGGACCGTTACCTGTTTAAGCCTTTGTTTAACCCCTGAATTCTCATTGTGTACTCCTGGAAAACCTGACATTGTACCGTTATATGACCACGTCTTTGCCTGCTCCCGGACACTGCATACTCTCCTGGAGCTGACGCCGATCTCTTGATTACCCTTTTGCGGCTTATCCTGTAAGTATTGACTTTGTCACATCTTTGTTTTGTAGTGACTAGCGTCACATTAGCTCAGCTTATATCCAGCAATTACATGTGTTTCCCCCCCAACATTTGCTGCCAAAAAAAAAAGAGTTGGAGTATAGTGGATGAGAAGATGTTCAGTGTATGGAGGTATGTCACACAAGGGAAGCAAGCAATACATATGGATAGATAGATGAATGGATTGATAAAGACAGAGATTCAAATAATAGTATTTGTTGATACTCTGCAACATTTAAAGGGTTTTTCCACCACCATAATATGATGGACACAACAGTAGGTAAGGCAAGGAATATTACATCGGCAGGGGGCCGGGTTACACGGCACCCCCCACCAATCAGCTGATGAGTAGGAGCAGATCATCAGCACTCATCAGTGACTCCTCAGCCGCATACAGATCTGGGTAATTCCATTCCTTGCACTATTCACTTCCAGCCTCTGCTAGTGATGCAAACAGCTGATCGATGTGTGTGCTGGATGCCGGACCCGTACCAATCTGATATTGATGTCGTATCCTTACACATCATTACAGAAGCAGGAACAGGATGGCATCCATGTATATTTTACATTCTGCAGCTTTTTAGAGAAACCAAACTTTGAAAACCTGGATTAGGATTATGTATCTCGGATAACTAGTCCAGCGCCGGCCTCTGCTTTCCCAGATCCCAATTACAGTCACGTCTTAAGCTATGTGGGTGTTTGGAGAACCTGCTGGAGACCAGTAAGGGACTATACAGCTGAAATGACTAGTCCAGCGCCGGCCTCTGGGTTCCCCGATCCCAATTACGGAAAAGTCTCTAGCTATGTGGGTGTTTGGGAAACCTGCTGGAGAGCAGTAAGGGACTATAGAGCTGGGATGACTAGTCCAGCGCTGGCCTATGTCTTCCCTGATTCCAAAGACAGACAAGTCTCTTTTTATGCGGGTGTTTGAAGAACCTGCTGGAAACCAGTAAGGGACTATACAGCTGAAATGACTAGTCCAGCGCTGGCCTCTGCTTTCCTAGATCCCAATTACAGAAAAGTCTCTAGCTATGTGGGTGTTTGGGGAACCTGCTGGAGAGCAGTAAGGGACTATACAGCTGAAATGACTAGTCCAGCGCCGGCCTCTGCTTTCCTAGATCCCAATTACAGAAAAGTCTCTAGCTATGTGGGTGTTTGGGGAACCTGCTGGAGAGCAGTAAGGGACTATACAGCTGGGAGGACTAGTCCAGTGCTGGCATCTGCCATCCCCGATGCCGGACAAGTCTCTTTTTATGAGGGTTTTTGGAGAACCTGCTGGAAACCAGTAAGGGACTATACAGCTGGGATGACTAGTCCAGCGCTAGCCTCTGCCTTCCCTGATTCCAATGACTGACAAGTCTTTTTATGTGGGTGTCTGGAGAAACTGCCAGAGACCGGAAGGGGACTATACAGCTGGGATGACTAGTCCAGGGGGCCTCTTTAAACTAATCATCCCAGATGCATAGTCCCTGGCTTGCATACTTTCTTAGAATCGTAACAGAGTTAATAGTTTAGCATACACAGAAATAATAAGGCTGCCGATGTCAGATTCATGCTGGCCGTGGTAAATCTCCTTGCAAGTTTCCGTTAAAGAACAGCACATATACTATAACAGAAAAAGGTATGGGATGGGTACAGGGGCATGTGCCTCGTTGACGGTGGAAGCCAACCAGCCACTCTGCCATGACCAAGGTAAATATATCTATAAATGTGTATCCAAAATGTAAGGGTTGGTTTGGACTAATCAGATCCCAGTTGTGAATGGGTCATTTCACTTTAACCAAAAGAAGAAAAAACACTAAAAAATAAGTGAAGATTCCGTCCTTGGCAGTATGGGGCACGTATGATCGGGCTGTCAGTACTTACCACGCACTCTGCCAACACGCTCTCAGCAGCTGTTATACTCGACGGCTCAGACAATGTTTTCAGCCTTTGCTGTTGGGCATCAAACCAATTGCTTACGGTCTGCCTCCTACTTTCTTGGTCTGATATGTTCTCAAGAGCCTGCTCCAAGTGTTGAATCTGAAAAGAGAAGAGTGCTCAGGTCCTCACCACGTCTCCAGTACAGAAACACAAATCCTTGTAACAGGGAACGGCTATTAGAGCCGAGTGACACCAAGGACCCGTCCATTGTATATACCCTTCTAAGTAATATAGAAAAAGGCTCAAAACACAAGGCGACTTAGCGTGACTTTCTGCAAAAAGTGGACGTTCCAAAAGGGAGACCGACTTCAAAAAGAAGAAAATCAATGCAGCTCCTTCAATAATTACAGGTATTAGTGTCGATATCTCCGACTATATGAAGTTGTCTGGCTTAGAAAACTTATTTTGCATCAAATCTGTCACCCCAGAGTGGCCATAAAGCATCTCGCTCAATTCTGTCCATTAATTTCAGTAGGAAGTTTGTAATTCTTCATTCGCCCAGCGGGGGCAGTGTTGTTGCAGCTTAGTTTCCTTTTAGATTGTTGGCGGTTCCTCCTATACTTTATTTTTTTGCGTTCTTTCAAAAAACATAAGGCTTGCCCAAAGAAGACAACACTTTACACATACTGTAGGTTATTCATCTTGAATCCCATCATTGCATAAATGGGTAGCCCAGTAGGCCCCGACACAATAGCGCTCAAATAGCATTTCCGTAAAGTAATCAAATAAAAATTTTTTCCAATCGACAATAGGATTTAGCTGCCGTTTTCTTTGGGCAAAAATTGTGAGATTATGATCAAATTGGGAGGACTAGTGATTGCCCCTTCAGTAATGACATGTGATGCCCCAATACACCCCTAAGGTCCATTCTGCCTTTTTCTATAATCTATGTATATAGTATTAAATTTAATGACACCTTAATGGTCGACATTGTACCTTGGCATTGACATTTCCATGTAGTTGGTTCCATTGTAAATTCAAGGACCCCAGGAGTTCGGCTAGCTCTATCCGCTCATAGCGTCTGCTCTCCACATCGCCCACACTCAGTTGGAGTAACGACTGGTTGACGTAGTCCACAATACACTGCTTGTGGCTCATTTCTCTCCGCAAACCCTGCCAGAGGAACAATACTTTCAGAGTTATACTAGTAAGAAAAACGTGTGCTGGCTCTGCGCTTTTGTAAGAACGTATCCATGAGGGCACACGAGTGAAGACCATGCACTCTATTTGACGCGTTTCAAAGCTATCCAGCTTATTCAGGAAAACCACAATATTTTGAAACGCGTCGAATAACCTGCATGTTCTTCACCTGTGGGTCCTGGACGCCTTCTCTTTCCACCAGTTGATACCCTATTATGCCTTTTTGTACCCCATTGTCCTCAATAATACACTTTTAACATATCTTGATGTTTGTTGAAACTCTATTTCTCAACTTTTGCGCTCCAACATTCTCCACTTCCCTTCACAGTGTCAGCGCATAAAGTGAAAAAAAAGTGTGCCCGGAGCCACCTCTAGAGGGAGCTCACTGTATATGGATTTATACAGACACTAGCTCCCTCTAGTGGAAACACTATGTCAAGAGTTGTTAGGTCCCCTGGCACCGCTCCCCAGTTCACCTCTCCTGGGTCTGCATCCTCTCTTCCTCTACCAATCGGGCATCCAGGCGTGCTGTGTCTTGGAGCCATCGCCGGGTCCCCATCCTGTCTGCTGACCACCGGGCTCACACATCAGCACAGTCATGAATCTAATCAGCGGTGCACTAGGCGCTGCTGTGCTCCTCCCCTGTGAATCTAAGGGCCGGCAAGGCTGAACCTGACACTCCCCTTGACCAATAGCTGTCCATCCTCCGGTATATCAGGCCACCTCCACTGCTGGGAGGTGCCTGATTATTGAGTTAGTTAAGCTTCTGCTTTGCTGGCTGTTGGTCAGGTCTCCTTGTGCTCTCCTCCGGTAGAACCATTCCTGCTCTCCTAGCCTTGGGCCCGGTTACCTCGAATCCTCCTTAGCTATACCGTAGTATAGGCTAACCCTACGAGCCACCCCCCCTGATACTAGCAGCTGTGGTATTGAGACCCCCTGGGCTTACCCCTGACAATCCCTGTATAGGGGTTGGTTAAACTAGGACCAGCTCACCCAGGGGAGTTCGGTACCACGGCCCAGTGGGTCCACTCTAGGGCGTCTTCCCCCGGAAGCGTGACAAGATGCAGGAAAAGAAGCTCTGCCCAATCTACCATTTGCCACGTGGCACAGAGGTACTGCTATAGTAGATACGCCAATGATGGACATACCTTGTATCTCTGAAGAAGGTTTCTGATGTCGGCTGTGGTCGTTGGGATATTCTCTATAGAATTAAGTTGTCTTATCTCTTTATCTTCGTTCATCCAGTCCATCAATTCTCTGACTGCATCAAGGGATGGAAGTTTCTCCACCAGTTGCTGAAAGGCCAATTTAAAACATATGTCAAAGCTATACCCAGTGGATTGCAGTGTTGGAAAGGGTTCTCAACAGTAAGAGCCGGAACCCATACACCACGCAATTCAATCCTTACCCACATTTGCATGCCACCCCATTGTAAGGAGTCTCCATCCTTCTTGACATTTGAGTTCCTCAGAGAAGTTGAGGCATGTCAAATATATGGGACACGATGACGTAGTTAATGTTCCAGCTTATCGACATGCTTAAATTGGGGGCATACTTAACAAAAACCATTACTGGATACTTAAGCTGAACCCTAACAATGCGCCCAAAATTTATGGAAACCCCTTATAAGTTTGCTAAGGGGTTTTGCACATATTGGGCTCATTTTGTGGGCCAGTGCTGAGGATGGCCAGGGAAAAATCTGGACTGTGGCTGATGTAAGGGAGAAGATTCAAGAGGTAATATGTGTTTAGCATCTTGAGAGGAGCATACTCGGTGGCAGAAAAGTAA
Organism: Allobates femoralis; assembly: GCA_033576535.1. Classification (NCBI taxonomy): domain Eukaryota; kingdom Metazoa; phylum Chordata; class Amphibia; order Anura; family Aromobatidae; genus Allobates; species Allobates femoralis. The sequence goes on from JARQOC010000012.1 coordinate 24,415,619, forward strand.
AATGGAGGTGAAATGGAGGTGCGGAAGCAACTGGGAAGTTCCCACCATGGAGGCCTGGCACGTGATAAACAGATTGCATTGTAGGCCTGAAGCTTTAAGGATTAATTAAACCTTTTTTTTTATATTTAGTTATCCTCCAGTGTTGCATATTTGTTTTGCTTCCTTCCCTCACACACACAACCATTTCATGCTCCTTTAGAAGTTACCTTCAATGTCTGCTCATCTATGCACTACACATATACATTTAGGAGTACAGGATTTCCCTGTCTGAGCTGCTCTGCTCCCCAACGCCATCAGACAATACACAGACCTGAAGATCATGTACAGATCTCTGCTGAGCAGCAGATGAAAGCAGCTTCTAAAGGATCATGAACTGGCCAATGAGACAGCACTGCAGAAAAGTCCTTTGAATAAGAAAAAATCTAATTAAAGTAATAAATTATATGATCAAAATACCTCACTTCACTACACCTCAAACATCACATGGACTAAGCACGTCTTAAAGAATTCTTGGCAACTAAAAAGCAATCCTCAGGTGCAATATATGAAAATGGTCCACCTGGACGGACCTTGCGATAACAACATCTCCTTACTTGTTGCATCTTGTCTTGCGTAGTGGGCAATGCTCCTATAAGATCCGTCCAAGTTTCCTCAAACTTATTTAAACTTAGTTTTAGGACTGACGTATCCGATTCCTTCAGCCGGAGAAGTTGGTTACCAGCGTTCACAACTGAGGTCTTTAAAGATGATTTCTGGTCAATGTCATTTGTAAAATCCTGTAAATAATAAAAAACACTATAAACATTTCAGATGCACAGACCCAATTAGTTTTTAGCAGCGGAAGATGAGTGTGTTGATTGAGGAGGAGGGAGTGACCTGTCCGCGAGCGTACCGCTCCTTAGCTTCCCGGAGAAGTGGTGAGCTCCTGATAAATGACAGTGTGGGCAGCTTAACCTCTGCAGCATAAGAGGAGAGCAGGGTAGATCCAGCCTATTTTAGGCTAGCTATGTAGAAAAAGCTGGGAAATCTGTATGGAAATCAGGCACTATAGTAGTGGCTGTTAACCTTGTCGATGGGCTGTAAACTATACAATTAAAAAATTTAATTCATTTTTTAGAATGGAGTGGACGTTCACTTGCAAAGTTATTGTCACTATTCCTCCGTGCAGTGCATCTCATAATAAAAGTTAATCTAGTTGACTGGCAGCACAGGCTTCCATTCTGGTTCTGGGAGGTGCTGGTTTGCTCAGGTGTTCCATCTTCGCAGTGATTGTTCTGCTACTTTACTGAGCAGCCTCTCCCAGAATCCTGCCAGTTGTACATTATATGTGAAGTACTGTGTGGCCTGCACTCCAGTGTCTGTCTTGTTGTGATCTTTGTCATCTGACCCCAAACGGTTGCTCGATTTCCCCTTTGTCTGCTCCCTGTACTTGTTGTGCTCTCCTGGTATTCTGACCCCTGGATGGTGACCTGAATACGCATCAGTTGACTCCCTGAATCCTCTTCATGTTCTCCTGAAAACCTGACCCTGGACCGTTGCCTGACTACGTCTCTGTCTACTCCTTGAATACTATTAACTCTCCTGGAACCTGACTTCCCTGCTGTTTATACATCCGGTAAGTAGTAACTGTGTCACACCCTATCTATTTGTAGTGACTAGCGTCACAGTTGCTTGTTGTTACAAGCCTTTGTAGTGTTAACCACTTAATAAGAGGAGATGATATAAGAATTCCATAAACTATTTTAGCAGGAGATGATGATGTTGATCTTTTTTCAGGCAGTGACCTGTCCATTCTTGCATTAGATCATGTCCACCTCTATAGGAACTGGAATGAAAGTTTCCTAGATTTTTTATATTTTTCTTCTATTCATGATTGACTTCGTAGTTGTGGACACTTTCTACGGCTTCCCATAATAACCACTGGGGTGTCCAAGCCTTTCACAAACATCTTACGGCGGGACTATTTTCCCATTAACATGTGGTAGCGGTTGGGTCCATTCTTGGAATCCTTGTGCTCTATCTCTTGCAGAAAATTGAATTATTTCAGCTATTCTTGGAACACGTTTCAGTCCTCTGAAGTGCCGAGAGTTTTTGGTTGCGGGAACATTTTAGAGTTTGGTTTAGAATATGAGCAGAATTAGTAAATCACGTCAGGAGAGGCCCAACAGAAACATCAGTTTGTTGATATCTGGCGCGCGCCGCGGCTGTTCATATTTGTACTGGATGTTCTGAGTGCTGAGTGAGAAGAAAGTGAAAAGAATTTTTTTTTCCTGTAAACCACCGGAGAGTTAACCGCTGCGTTGCTCGAATTCAGATAGTCGGAAGACTTCCTAGTTACAAAGGTGACTACATGTCCGATTATACTGAGACAGGTCACCCCTACAAATAATACTAATCTTTATATATATAGCGCCAACATAGTCCGCAGCGCTTCACAATTCAGAGGTTGATATACAAACAATCATAAGAAACCATTATAAAAAATACAATAAATAAAGCAAAATTATGATGGCCCGGCTCATAAGAGCTTACAATCTACAATGAGGTGGGGGGTGACACAAAGTACAGGGGCTTATTTAGGCTGCCTTCACATTAGCGTTTGTGTCTGCATGCTGATGGCATGCAGACACAAACGCAGTGAAAGCAGGGTCATTTTTATTTCTAATGATGTGTCCGCAGCGGAGAATGTCCACCTGCGGACACATCACTATGGAGCCCGGGCAGCCAATCGGCGTTGTCCGGGGGCGGGCCGGAGGCGAGATCAGCGCGGAGATCTCCTCCTCCCCGCCGCCGGTAAGCTCCGGACGTGTCAGCAGGTTTAAACAGCTGATCTGACAGCTGTTTGAATCTCCCGCGCCGACACCGAGAGGAGATGTCGGCGCGGGAAGATTGAAACAGCTGTCACGTCAGCTGTTTCTCCCCGCTGACACCGCTAAGAGATTACCGGCGGCGGGAGGAGGAGAACATCAGAGGCTCCAGCTGATCTCCCGGTGGCCGTCGGTGATCTCCTGTGACATCACCGGCGGCCACCGAGAGAGATTTCAATGGGTCCGCAGCGTTCTCCTGCGCTGTCATGCAGAGGACACTGTGGATCCATTGACACCAATGCATTCTTTTGTGCGCTTGGGAAGCTTGCTGATTTTCCAAGGTCCCCGAGCGCACAAAAAATGCAATATGCTGTGTCCCGGGTGCGGACGGGGGACCCTGGAGGGAGCAGATATCTTCTGCATCCGCACCCGAACACAGCAAATGCTGCCAAACGCAGGCACTATGCATTCCTATGTTAAACATAGGAACGCAGTGCGCATGCGCTTGACTGCGTATGGGAAGGCAGGATACGCAGCCTTCCCATACGCAAATGTGAAGGCACCTTAGAATGATGGTCCAGCCAACTTGAGGAAATGGGAAATAGATAAGAGCTGCATGAGTCATCACCAGCCATTCTTTCTCATGTTTTTGGGTCTGGTGTAGTGACTAGGCTATGTTTAAGTGACTTCGATTAGGGAGCAAGATAGGACGCCCTAAAAAGATGTGCTTTTAAGGGAGCCCCTGAAAGTTGTGGATAGACCTAATTTCTTGGGGTAGAGCAATCCAGAGAGTTGGTGCACCTCGGGAGAAGTCTTGGAGCTGAGAGTGGGAGGTTCAGATTAGTGCAGATGTTAGTCTAAAGTCACTTCCACAGCGAAGACAACAGGTGGGATGATAGACAGAGATGAGGGTGGAGAGGTAGAGGGCTGCTGCGCTGTGAAGAGCTTTTTGGGCAGCTAGTGTAATGCCTGACAGAGCAGATCTTATAATGTATGGGCAGCCAGTGCAATGAATGGCATAGAGCAGATCCTATAATGTATGGGCAGCCAGTGCAATGAATGGCACAGAGCGGAAACATCCGAGTAATGATTAGCTAGATAGGCGACCCTGGCTGCTGTATTAAGGATGGAATGAAGAGGGGAAAGCCTGCTAAGGGGGAGGCCAGCTAATAAAGAATTACAATAATCAATGCGGGAGTGGATCAGGGAAATGTTGAAGGTTTTTGTTGTTTCCATGGTAAGAAAAGGATGGATTCTAGAGATATTATTCTTCAGGTGCAAGCGGCAAAAGCGGGCGAGAGATTGTATATATGGGGTGAAGGGAAGATCGGCGTCAAACATAACACCCAGACAGCGAGCCTGCTGCCTAGGGTTATTGTGGTGCCGCAAACCGAGAAGGAGATGTCAGATTTAGGGAGGTTAGTGGAGGGCGGGAGCAGAAGTTGTTCAGATTTGGAAAGGTTGAGTTTTAGATAGATGACAAGATGACAAGCTATGAGGGTAGATTGAAGGGGCATCGGCTGGATATACTGGGCATCCAAGGTACAAAAGTGCCCTTAATCTTTGTCCTTGGCTAAGACAAGTCTAGCCACATCTCTGAAGGACCCAGTCTTCATGCCATGGACCAAGACTCCCAAGAAGAAAAAACGGCTTAGACCTTAGTTTTTCAAACACTGTCACTTCGCCTGCACTGAGATGGCCAAAATTAATGAGACATTAAAAAAAGCTTCTTTAAATGGTCTTGGACCTGGAGCTGAATAATTTCAAGGTCGCCAAAATTTTCTACAAAGACGGATATGAAATATGGCCTCCAAGATTAAAGAGGATGTCCCAAGATTGCCATGCATGAGCACAGCCCGCCTATTTTCTGGCTTCCCAATTGCTGAAAGGGGCTGAGCTCCTGAATAATTGACAATTCAGACCAGCAAGAAAGCTGAACCGCTGCCCGAACTGTGCTCACCAGCTTCATGTCTGCAACATCAGAGGAGCACTGGGATCAAGCAATCTGGCTAACTTCAGAGCAGCACTTACAAGCTTAGTAGAAAACAACCTGTAAGCGCTGTGCTCCCTGCCTACAAGACCGGCAACTACCGACAGATAGCAGAAGTGGTCAGAATTTAAGGGAAAAAGCAGTTAAAGGGGTTGAGCTATGAACAATTGTACATTTTAATTAATACAGGTTCATCTCCATGAATTAGAATATCATCAAAAAGTTAATTTATTTCAGTAATTCAATATATAAAATGAAACCCATACATTATATAGTCATTACACACAGAGGGATCTATTTCATGTGTTTATTTATGTTAATGTTGATGATTATGGGTTACAGCCAATGAAAACCCAAAAGTCCTCCTGAGAGGGAGGAAGTAAGAGACAGTATACAGACATTACAGCCGGGGATCACAGAATATAAGAGTATACAGACATTACAGCCAGGGATCACAGAATATAAGAGTCTACAGACATTACAGCCAGGGATCACAGAATATAAGAGTCTACAGACATTACAGCCGGGGATCACAGAATATAAGAGTATACAGACATTACAGCCGGGGATCACAGAATATAATAGTAGACAGACATTACAGCCGGGGATCACAGAATATAAAAGTATACTGACATTACAGCTGGGAATCACAGAATATAAGAGTATACAGACATTACAGCCGGGGATCACAGAATATAAGAGTATACAGACATTAAAGCTGGGGATCACAGAATATAAAAGTATACAGACATTACAGCCAGGGATCACAGTTGATTCTTTCTGTGATGTAAAATAAGTTTTTAAACAGACAATGGTATGTTTTTCACAGAAATAATCAGCTGTGATCCCTATCTGTAATGTATGAATACTCTTCTATTCTGTGATCCCTGGCTGTAATGTCTGTATACTCTTATATTCTGTGATCCCTGGCTGTAATGTCTGTATACTCTTATATTCTCTGATCCCGACTGTAATGTCTGTATACTCTTATATTCTGTGATCCTGTGCAGTAATGTCTATACAATCTCATATTCTGTGATCCCTGGCTGTAATGTCTGTATACTCTTATATTCTGTGATCCCCGGCTGTAATGTCTGTATACTCTTATATTCTGTGATCCCTGGCTGTAATGTCTGTATACTCTTATATTCTGTGATCCTTGGCTGTAATCTCTGTATACTCTTATATTCTGTGATCCCATGCTGTAATGTCTGTATACTCTTATATGCTGTGATTCCTGGCTGTAATGTCTGTATGCTCTTATATGCTGTGATCCCTGGCTTTAATGTCTGTATACTCTTATATTCTGTAATCCCCAGCTGTAATGTCTGTATACTCTTATATTCAGTGATCCCTGGCTTTAATGTCTGTATACTCTTACATTCTATGATCCCCGGCTTTAATGTCTGTATACTCTTATATTCTGTAATCCCCAGTTGTAATGTCTGTATACTCTTATATTCTGTGATCCCTGGCTGTAATGTCTGTATACTCTTATATTCTGTGATCCTGGCTGTAATGCCTGTATACTCTTATATTCTGTGATCCCCAGCTGTAATGTCTGTATACTCTTATATTCTGTGATCCCTGGCTGTAATGTCTGTATACTCTTATATTCTGTGATCCCTGGCTGTAATGTCTGTATACTCTTATATTCTGTGATCCCCGACTGCAATGTCTCAATACTCTCATATTCTGTGATCCCTGGCTGTAATGTCTGTATACTTTCTTACTTCCTCCCATGCCCAGGAGCTGTAGTATATCCCACCTGTTTCTGCATGGTTGGATACATACATTACACAGGGGCACATTTCTAAGAATATCTCAGGACAGGAACATTTTTTTTAAACACATCCAATTGTAGAACTTATTTGTAGTCTAACATCAATTAATTAAAACGTACAACTGTTCGTGGCACAACCCCTTGAATAGGATAAAAAAATCTCTGTTCTTGAGAATGGAAGGGATTTTTAACAAGAGATGAATTGCAAAACTGCTCATTTGTACAAGCACTTTGCAATTTTAACTATTAAAAACTTGAGAATAACTTGCAGTTAATCTAATAAAAAAACAGTATAGTATAAAAGAAGGGCTATGTGAATAAACTACTACTATATGATTCATTGATTACTTCTAGATACAAACATCATTTATTAGAATTATAGGCAACTCTGGTCAACAAGTTCACAAAAGTTTGGCCCTGGTTGAACACGTAACAATAAACTGTTACTTGTGGGAAACTTAGCAGCAAGTTCCATTTCCCTACGGCACCCCCGCAGGATAAATGAAGAATTACACCTATCACTGGGATGTCTGTGTAATGCAGGACAGGATATGTTTCCAGAGCGAGAGACGTCCTTTGAAGCTCTACACGTCAGATAAACAATGGGAGGGCTATGCTTAATAGGGGGGGGGGGGGCATCTATTTAACCAGAAAAGGACATATGAAATAATTGTATAAATTTGAATGGTAGCCATTCCTTCTCCAATGGATAAAGGGGGGAGAAGTAGTATGAAATGGACTGATGGCCTAACAGGTTTAAAGCTCATCACATACAATTCTATAATTGATACGGAAACAGTCAACTGAGTGCGATCCCACGAGTCGGACCATCACAAAATCTAACATGATAAGAGTAAACCCCGGCTAAGAACCCAAGTTTTATTGTTCTACTTTGTTGGTTGCCTTACAAAAAAGTTGTTCAAGTTCTTTTTGATGGTGTCCAACTTCTGAGAAGCGTCCAGCGACTGCATCCGGCTACCGCTCAGCTTCTGCCGGGCAGACTCCAACCACGATGATAATTCAGAGGAGTCCTTGTTATAACTGGGGAAAAAAAATACAAAATGAGCAGAACACAATCTGAGTGGATAAACAAGTACATAATACAGCCATGTCCTGAAGCAACCCCTCGGAGCCATTATGTACTCCAATATAATTGTCTAGTGGAAATCTATAAGAGGATGCGGAGGTTGGATGACTCTCGCTCAACTCTTTGGCGGTAGGCACTTAAGTTTCACAATTGTGGGCATCACCGTCATTCATGAACGCACAGCTCCATTCATTAAAAACCAGAGAAATGGTATGTGCTTTTTATGACATAAAACAAAACTCTGCCTTATTCTTCAAGGATCCCAAAAGAGTGGCCATTAACATTCCTCCGTAGAGAACGGCAATTGGTTTCCATTAATACAAGAATATATCGATGATGCTTTACATATCTAACAAATAGTTGATTTCTTTTAGCAGAATAAAAAATATAAATATATTTGATGTTCTAAAATCATAGACACGTTTCCAAGTATAATGCCAATATCGAAGGATTCGAAGCCAAAAGTTGGCATAAGGTGAAAGAGGTTCTCAGTGATTCCAACCTGGTCAAATGGCCAATTAGGGACTCCAGTCTGTGTCGTTCATGGTTGGCTTTCTTGGACAGTTGTGACCACTGCTGTTCCATCTTGGTAATCTGGCCCTCCAGTCCTGGGCAAGCCACCGCACTTTGTAACTTTTTTCCAGCCACAATTGCCTGGCTCAGTCTACATTCATTCTTATCAATATGCTCCTGGATTTTCTGGAAGAGTAACATAAAGAGTTGTTATAAGTTGAGGAAAATGATTTTAAGGACCTGGTCCATCGCACATGGTTGCCAGGTCAGAGCCCTGAAACCTCTCCCTACCTGCGGCATCCTTGGCTCTTTTCCGGACTAGTAGATTGGTATCATTGCGGCATGAAGCCTGGTAATTAATCAGGAGATGTGCTGGGGAGGCTGACAATTTAGGAGAGTGTCTCAATGCTATGGTCCGGCAACCATGGACTACCAAGGTAGTCTCTGGTCCTTTGAATGTCTTTGCTCAACTCTTGCTATTACCATTTTTTATGGTTCTTTTGGTTAGTGTAAATGTGGCCAAGTCCGCCAATTTCAGCAGGATCGGCTGACTATTTGATATGTATGGGGACCTCCTTCCTTTTGACTGTTGGTGTCAGGAGATATAACAACTGGACAATCTTTGTTTTCTCTGGCCAGATAAGCGGCAGCCAGTCTGGCAATGACTTGTTCCATTTTCCCAATAGAGAACAAGCAAGCCAGTAAGGCTGCTTTCACATAACGATTTTCGGTCATCCGATTGTATCCGTTTCAAAACGGATACAATCGGATCCGAAATCGGACTCCATGTTCCCTATGGGAATCGGATGGGATCGGATGTGCCACTATTGGCATCCGATTTTGGCACCATCCGATCCCATCCGATGTAATCACGGGCACAAAATCGTAGCCTGCTACGATTTTGTGTCCGTGACTCACATCGGACAGCCTCGGATCACTGCTGATCCGAGGCTGTCCGATGTGCCCACAGCATAGGAGCCTATGGACATCGGATCTGAGTTCACCTCAGATCCGATGTCGGCTCCGTATCTGCCTGTCTTTCCCTACTCCTGCCTCCTCCATCTTCTTCCCTCTCCTACTCTATATGATGTGCCCCCGCTATTCTATCTGTGTCCCCCGCTCTTCTATCCTCATCTATCCCTATCCTGTCCCCTGTCCTCTCCCTGGGTGTAAAAAAATAAAAAAAACTCCTCCGGGAGTATACATTACCTGTCACCGCTCCCACGCTGCCGCACGATCAGGGCTAAAGGACCTGTGATGATGTAAGAGCCCGGTCACATGACCCGGTCAGCTGACCGGGTCATGTGACTCTGACATCATCACAGGTCCTTTAGCCCTGATCGTGCGGCAGCGTGGGAGCGGTGACAGGTAATGTATACTCCCGGAGGAGTTTTTTTTATTTTTTTACACCCAGGGAGAGGACAGGGGACAGGATAGGGATAGATGAGGATAGAAGAGCGGGGGACACAGATAGAATAGCGGGGGCACATCATATAGAGTAGGAGAGGGAAGAAGATGGAGGAGGCAGGAGTAGGGAGAGACAGGGGACCGCAGGATCCAGACGGATCCTGCAGATCGGATGGCTATTTGCCATCCGATTGCAGGGATCCGTATGGATCCGTGCCTGTCCGTGGGATCCCCCTTCAAAGTCGGATCCCACGGACAGGCACAAAATCGTTATGTGAAACCAGCCTAACACACGGATAAGTCTAGCATTCATGTATATTGGGGAGAAGAGAAACAGTTATCAAGCAATCTATTTAAGGCTGGAAGCACACTGTCCGAGTGACTCGCACGAGTCTCGGATCAATCACCTGGGATGGCCTCCCCCTCTCTAGACGGGAGCAGTGGAGCTACATAGAAAAACATACCGCTGAAAGTATCCCGTCCAAAGAGGCAGGGGTCGTGCCGGGTGAATGATCCGAGACTCCTGTGAGTAACTCGCATGTCACTCGGACAGTGTGTTTCCAGCCTAAGTTGTATGGACACTTTAGTGGCTTGCAAATGAATCATCGACCATGTAGTCCATAGTTGCACTGAGTCAACCAATGCAGGAGCTGCACTTTGCAGCACTTCTTTATTTTGGCACTTAGAAGGGAGCCCTGAATTGAAGAACCACGTATTGGATTCTACATGTACTATTAAATTAAATGAAAGGAGAGGTCCTGAATGAAAGATCCACATGTTGGCTGTCTACATGCTCCAGTATTGAATGGAGGACCCACTTGTTGGATGTCTACATGTCCTAGCATGAAAAAAATTGAAGATGGAGTCCTGAATGGAGGCTTACTTGTTATATGTCTACATGTACTAGTAGGGAAAAGTAAAAGGTTGCGTCCTAAATTCAGGACTCATTTATTGGATGTCTACATGCCATAAAAGTGAAAAATGAAGGTAAGGTCCTAAATGGGTGACAGCCTCAATAGATATCTACATGGCCTAGCATGGAAAAATTAAAGGTGGGGTTCCGAATAGATGACCCATTTATTGGATGTGTAAATGAAAGGAGGGGTCATAAATGGAGGACCCACTCAATGGATATCTACATTGCCTAGTGAGAAAAATGAAAGGTGGGGTCCTGAATGGAGAATCAACATACTGGGTGTCTACATGTCTTAGTAGAGGAAAAAATGAAAGGTGGGGGCCTAAATTCAGGATTCATTTATTGGATGTCTACATGCCATAAAAGTGAAAAATGAAGGTAAGGTCCTAAATGGTCGACCCACTTAATGGATATATGCATAGCTTAGTAGGGAAACATTAAGGTGGAGTCCTAAATGGTCGACCCACTTAATGGATATCTACATAGCTTAGTAGGGACACATTAAGGTGGAGTCCTAAATGGTCGACCCACTTAATGGATATCTACATAGCTTAGTAGGGAAACATTAAGGTGGAGTCCTAAATGGTCGACCCACTTAATGGATATCTACATAGCTTAGTAGGGAAACATTAAGGTGGAGTCCTAAATGGTCGACCCACTTAATGGATATCTACATAGCTTAGTAGGGAAACATTAAGGTGGAGTCCTGAATGGAGGACCCACTTGTTGGACGTCTACATGTCCTAGTATGGAAAAATGAAAGCTGGGTTCCTAAATGGAGGACTCACTTATTGGATGTCTGAATGCCATAAAAGTGAAAAATGAAGGTAAGGTTCTAAATGGAGGACCCACTTATTTGAGGTCTACATGCCCAAGTAGAGAAAAATGAAAGGCGCTGTGCCATGTAAGCCGATACGTGTAAACGTCTTTCAAACACATACAAAACGTGAGTTATCTCGATATTTCTCAAAATAAAGGAGTGAACATTAACGCTCTGTTTAAAGGCATCAGTTTGGCTAATCTGACTCTGACGTAGTACTTTTAGTGACAATTACAGCCCAGTAAATCTTATTTTCATCTGAAAGCCATCAGCCATGTTTAGATCGGATTGCCCACTGAGAGTCATTATCAGATCTTCATGGGCATGTATCATCTGTCAGATGGATGGACGTCACCTGGTACTGTTTTAGCCGTTCTGTGACCCTTTCTACAGACTCTTCCACCAAGTTGCTTGTAGGGATCATGGTTTCCAGAGCTTCGTATTTCTTACTGAGACAATCGTATTTGGAGTCAAAGTCTTTCCAATTCTGTTGGAGTGAAGAACAGAGAAGATGTGTAAGGCTGGCTTCACACTTGCAGATGGATCTGCAGCGTTTTGCAGATGCATCTGCAAGTGTGAGCATGCTGACCGCGGCCCCTATGTTTATAATAGGGCGCACGCGGTGTGAAAGCTCTCATTCACTCCTGTATGTGTACTGTCAGCAGGCGTATGCCTGCTTACAGATCACACTCTCCCGCCCGCAGCATGGACGCTACATCTCGCGTCCACAGTGCGGACGGGAGTGTGTGATCTGTCAGCAGGCATCCGCCTGCTGACAGTACACATACAGGAGTGAATGAGAGCTTTCACACCGCGTGCGCCCTATTATAAACATAGGGGCCGCGGTCAGCATGCTCACACTTGCAGATGCATCTGCAAAACGCTGCAGATCCATCTGCAAGTGTGAAGGCAGCCTTAGTCATTAGGCAACAGGATGGAGTTCCCGTACACAATCCTTTCCAAACTAGAGATAACAAAGGAAACATTGGACTAGATTAGGATGACCATTACAAGGCGAGTAATATTACCTCCAGTATAATCATCATATTAATACACCGGTCATCTGAGTGTTGCCTCAGGGTCTCCGCGTCTTGTATTACCCGCTCTATACGCTCCTTGTCAAGCTCAGGACTTGTTTTCTGCGATGAGAAGGCTTGTAGTAATAGAACTTGACTTTCCAGGTGACTGAAGAACTTCTGGTTTAGAAAATAAATAAGAATTATTAGTCCATTGAGAAATGGAGCAGCCAAAGTGTGACTTCCACAGCTAAAATGCTTCCAACAGAACTCCAGTGTAAATGCATAATGGAGTGGACACCTAACACGACTAAAATAGAGTATTTAGCCCTATCCACAGGAGCAGTAGTCAACCTTCTCTAATGTACAAAGTAAAAGGATCAATGGTTGCATATAGTCATTGCCATTCCAATGACAGAGGAGATTTCAGGAGCCTCGTTGTTGTGATTGATGGGGAAACCAACAGTGAAACCAAAGGGGTCATACATTTATCACCTGTTGTGTAAGGCCGGTTTACACATAACGATGTCCCAGCGACCCCACCAACGATGAGGGTCGCTGGGACGTCGTTATCTGATCGCTGGTGAGCTGTCAAACAGGCAGACTCAACTCACCAGCGATCAGCGAGAACGCTAGGCATACCAGGGTGTAAACCAGCTGCAAGGGTAACTAAGGCAGAAAGCGCCGGCCTGCGCTTAGTTTACTCTCACGATGGTTTATTACCCTGGTTACCATCTTCTGCACCTAGCGAAGCCAGCACAACGGCTGGGGAACAATTGGTGTAACAATACAGGGCTATACACTCATGCCGCGCTGTAATCTAAGCACGCAGCGACATTGTTAACGATGTCGCTACATGTAAACCGGCCTAAAATTGGACAGCCCCTTCAAGGACAGAGTCAAGTAATGGTTACCTGCACTTTGGCTTAAAGGTGGTTTCCCATAAAATAGAATAGTTGGACGGTTGTCATCAGAAGTCCTCTGTGTGAGACGATTTGCAGTGAGCATGTATGACACTACACTCTCGGTGGTTGCAAATGCTGAACACCACTCCATGAACACAGGGAATTCTAGGGATCATTAATCTGTTTGGTCTTTCAATCAAATCTAATCACTGCACTGTGCTGGAAAATCCATCACTGTGTCACTTTGGCCTAAACTTTATGGTCACATGGGTAAGTTAAGGCCCAGTCACACAAACGATATCGTTAGAGAGATCGTTATAACTGTGACGTTACAGCGTCTCTCCAGCGATGTCCTTCTGTGTGACACTTTGCAGCGATCAGGCCCCTGCTGTGAGGTTGCTGATCGTTATAAAGTGCTGCAGGGTCATTTTTTGATCGCTGGTTTCCTGCTGGTCAGCACGCATCGCTGTGTGTGACACGCGAGAACCAGCGATCTGTGACCTCACAGGGCTGGTAACCATGGTAAACAGCAGGTATCTAGGCAGCGCGCACTGCCTAGATACCTGGTGTTTACCATGGTTACCAGCGTTCTCCCTGCTTAGTGCTGCCTGTAAGCAGGGAGAACGCTGTAACTATGATAAACAGCGGGTATCCAGGCAGCGCGGGCTGCCTGGATACCCGCTGTTTATCATAGTTACCGGCGTTCTCCCTGCTTAGCGCAGCGCTGAGCAGGGAGCGATGTGGGAGGTGGCTCCCGATGGCCTGATCGCTGGGTAGATCTGCCTGTTTGACAGCTCCCCACCGATCAGTTAACGACGCTCCACGATCCAGCAGGTCGTTATCGCTGTCAGGATCGCTGGAGTGGTCGTTCATGTGACGGTTGTTCAGGTATAATATATAATGGGTCATAGACTCATGCCATGTCACTCATAGGCATTATGCAAAATGTGGATGTGAATTCAACTTTACTAAATTAACCCCATCAACACTGTTATTTATGAGTGTATACATTTTCTATACTTGGTGTAGTAGCCACTCAGTTTTGTTGATATCCATTAACTTTCCCCATATAATTACCTGCTTATTTATTGACTGATGGTGTAAACACCAATGTGATTTCAATGCTCATGGTGTAACTGTCTTGTATTTCCTATTAAATTGTGTGTTGTATATTTTAAATACATTTTCTATTTTATCAGGACATTTATGCTCCATTGTGTCTTGGCATATTTGATGACTCCACATGATAACACCATGATTACGGATGGCAGTACGCCCGAAACGCATAGATGTAGGCGACATTCCTGCACCATTTGATCGTATCAATGAAACCTGATCAGCATGACCCCAGTCAAGGCGTTTCACATGCAAGATGCATGCCTATTCATGACATAAATAAGCACGCATCTTGCATGTGAAACGCGTTGACTGGGGTCATGCTGATCAGGTTTCATTGATCTCTTGTTATGCACTGATAAGAAAGCAAGAGAAAAAAGAAACAAATCTGTCTGTCTTGAGCGGGATCTTCATCTATTTCATGCATTATTGTGTTAATGACTGATCTGTTAAAGGGGTTTTCCTGGAATTCCCAACAGATGCAAAACTAAGAAGGCCGATCCCGCGCTCCTCCATACGGAGTCACCATTATTATACAATCAATTAAAGAAACAGTAAAAATAGCAACTAAGCTGCGGCTCTGTATAAATCCCACACCCACACCGCTCAGTGAAAATAACCGTAATCCAAGGGACAGAGACTAGAGAACTTTGCAAGATTAGGAGAGAGATCAGGAGCGGTGAATGAGGACAGTAAACTGGTAAAACTGTCAAAGACAATTAACTAATTAATCATTGGCCACTATCGGAAGTGCCTCATTCATTGTGATGCTAAAGGTTTGTTATTCACAACTCCAAAATTTACCGTATTTAACTTTCTCCATTTTTAGTAAAAACACTAATTTGGAGGAATATTCCCCAGATAGTGAGTTACTCCCTATCCATTAGAGAAGGGATAACTTAATGATTGCTGTGGGTCCAAATGCTGGAAACCCCCAGTGACCTTAAAGAGTTTTACCCATGAATAAAGTACACTTTAATCAATAGATCTTGGAATAAAAATAATAATTCCCACAACTGAATGATTATAAATAATGTTCCTGTGCTGAGATATTCTTATATATGTGTGTCCCTGCTATGTACTGTGTAATGGATGTGTCTGACCGTACAGGGACATGGTATGAACATACCACATCTCCTGTGCTGAGATAATCTTATATATGTGTCCCTGCTGTGTACTGTGTAATGGATGTGTCTGACCGAACAGGGACATGGTCTGATCATATCACATCTCCTGTGCTGAGATAATCTTATATATGTGTCCCTGCTGTGTACTGTGTAAAGGATGTGTCTGGCCAATGACGGACATGGTCTGTACATACCACATCTCCTGGGCCAGGGAGGAACCAAAAGAGTATACAGACATTACAGCCGGGGATCACAGAATATAAGAGTATACAGACATTACAGCCGGGGATCACAGAATATAAGAGTATACAGACATTACAACCGGGGATCAGAGAATACAAGAGTATACAGACATTACAGCCGGGGATCACAGAATATAAGAGTATACAGACATTACAGCCGGGTATCAAAGAATATAAGAGTATACAGACATTACAGCCAGGGATCACAGAATGTACGAGTATACAGACATCACAGCCGGTGATCACAGAATATAAGAGTATACAGACATTACAGCCAGAGATCACAGAATATAAGAGTATACAGACATTACAGCCAGGGATCACAGAATATAAGAGTATACAGACATTACACCTGGGGATCACAGAATACAAGAGTATACAGACATTATAGCTGGGGATCACAGAATATAAGAGTATACAGACATTACAGCCGGTGATCACAGAATATAAGAGTATACAGACATTACAGCTGGGGATCACAGAATATAAGAGTATATGTGGCACCCCATGGGTTAATGTGCCACAATAACATCACATGGGTTCTCTCCCCCACTACACACTGACAAACACTACCACCTCTGGGCAATAGAGGGAGCACCTCCTGCTCCCTTATATACTCTTGTCCATGAGGGAGAGCTGAGTTCAGCTCGCAGCAGGGCTGTGAAGAGGACACAGAGCAGAGTTAGCTCAGTGCAGACCTAGTAAAGGGTCAGAGGAACAAGGAGAACGAAAGACAGAGGAACACATCTGGGAGCCAGAGTGACACCATCACTTGCCCCAGAAGTAAGCACAGAGAGACGGACACCGGATCCGGTACTGTGTCTGGCACCCACAGCACAGCGAATCCAGGAACAGTGGGATCTCTAGATGCCCCCTAGTACCAGAGTGAAGCAACACGGAGGGGTCAGTGCAGCATAGAGGACCCAAGTTGCCTAGCCAAGTGGTACCAGCAGCATACAGAGAGAGACGTGAGGAATCCCAGCAGTTTAGCTTGAAGCAGCAGCTCAGGACACACACACAGTGCAGCACAAGGAGGCCAACGACCCGGACAGGGTGTGGGGAGAGAGCCCAGCTCCATTACAGACTCCGTGGACTATAATCTGCAATAATATCAGCAGTAAAGCTTTGGAAAACAACTTTGGAGTCTGTGTAGTGATTGCGACCTTTGCTTCAGATTCAGCACAGAGACAATTCCTCCCTACAGATCCAGCCTGTCAGCTCTGCAGCATCAGGACAAGAAGGGAATTACAGTATCAACTAAACGTGAGTGTGTGTCCTCCAACCCCTCTCCACCATCTATAATACCCCAATAGACTTTAACCTTTACTGCCCCGGGGGATACAGTTCCCCCCACTGGAACTATACCACCTCCGCTGCCCTCACATCACCCCCGGAGGTTCTGCAGCAGCGGCGGCCCCCATTACTGGCCGCATCAAGTGAGTGGCGTCACCCGTGACAATCTCCCTTGTAAATATTCCCCTTTTATTGTGCTGAGCCAGGGACACGGTCCGGACCAGGCCACCCGTGACACCCCCAGCAGCAGACCGGTCTGGTACCGAGTACCCCACGTCCCTTGGGGCTCCACATATACAGACATTATAGCTGGGGATCACAGAATATAAGAGTATACAGACATTACAGCCGGGGATCACAGAACAGAAGAGTATACAGATGTGGCACCTCTATGGCTAGGCGCCACAGGGAGGTACTGCACCCCAAACAGAAGGTGTAGTGCCTCCATAGTCACGGGTTTGGGGTTTCCTGGTAGAGTCTGCCCTAAGCACCCATACACTAACCCCCCTAGCATAGGAGCCGGATATTTAGTAGGCTCAGGGGGTGGAGCTTAGAGTAGAGCGGGAGACTGAGTGACAGTTGTGACTTGTAGTTAGTGCTGGGAAGGCAGCAAGGGAGGACGTGCCTGACAGGGCTGCTGACTGAGGGTACCACTCTTCAAGAGGGTGACCTGGAAACCGAAGGGGACGAACCAGGCCTGGTTGTAGCCAGCTGGGGAAGTCCGGGGTCGACACCGGCATACCGGAGCTGAGGCAACCAGTGGTCTATCCCTGGTTGTGAACCGACACTCTGTGGGACTGACAGACGGAGCCATAGCACCACAGACTGTACCTCGACCTCAGTTTGATACCAGGTCCAGGACACTCTAGGTAATGGGCCGAATTCCTGTGGCAGGAGAATAAACAGGCTTAACTTCTGTCCGTACCGGTAAGGAACAACCCATACATACCAGAAACAGACCACCTGACTGGCGTGGGAGCTCTGCAGAGTGGTTACGAGGGTGAGGAAGGAACACAGACCCCGAAAGACATTAGGAGGGATCATTAGAAGACTCTACGGGAGAACCTCAGAAACCTGTGGCTTCGCCCCCATTCACCCAGACTGCCTGAGAACCGGCTGTGTACTGTAACATCTACCCGATACCAGCAAAGACTTCTTGAGTTGAATCAGTGTCTGTCCTCCTTTCCCACCGTCGCCCGGGAGGCCTCACCATCATCAGAAGGGTAAGAACTACAACTCCCCTCATCTACCCCCGCTGCCCTGAGGTAAAGCTCCGTCTGTGGGGTGCTGTACTACTCTGAGCTGCACCTCCATCACCTCAGCGTCCAGCCGCAGCACTGGTAACAATATTACCAGGTACCACAGGTGGGGTCACAACAACATCCCCTTCCACCATCACTATTATTACCCCCACCATCCCCGCCACTGAGGGTCCAGGGCACGGAACCGGGAACCGACCAGCCGTGATCCCCCATCCAAGTAGCCATCAGTCCCGGTATCCGAGTACCCCCTACCCTGACGACCGCCTCACAGACATTACAGCCGGGGATCACAGAATATAAGAGTATACAGACATTACAGCCGGGGATCACAGAATATAAGAGTATACAGACATTACAGCCGGGGATCACAGAATATAGGAGTATATAGACATTACAGCCGGGGATCACAGAATATAAGAGTATACAGACATTACAGCCGGGAATCACAGAATATAAGAGTATACAGACATTACAGCCGGGGATCACAGAATATAAGAGTATACAGACATTACAGCCGGGGATCACAGAATATAAGAGTATACAGACATTACAGCCGGGTATCACAGTATATAAGAGTATACAGACATTACAGCCGGGTATCACAGTATATAAGAGTATACAGACATTACAGCCGGGGATCACAGCATATACCAGTATACAGACATTACAGCACTGGATTGCAAAAGAAAATACAGACATCTTCTCTAAGAATTTAACAATAGTATACATTTAAAAATGCATGTTTCGAATAATGTCAACACAAACTAATTTTTTTTTCTTAATTTTTGCAAAGTTCAGAATTTTTTAAACCTTCAAAATAGTAAAAAATAAACCCTCTGCATTATTTTATTGGACCCTAAGAACAATATAATCATTTTTCTCGTACAATAAACACCGTAAGAACAAAACCCTAAACAATCAATGGTGTGACAACGCACAAAAATAAATAATAATAATGGCTGCATCCTGAACAGGTTAATGATCAGCGCGATGGCTCAAAGTGCGACGGCTCAAAGAGCGATGGCTCAAAGAGCGACGGCTTAAAGTGCGATGGCTTAAAGCGCAATGGCTCAAAGTGCGATGGCTCAAAGTGCGATGATTCAAAGTGCGATGATTCAAAGTGCGATGATTCAAAGTGCAATGACTCAAAGCGCCATGGCTCAAAGTGCGATGGCTCAAATAATACATGAACACAAATAGACTGTTCTTGGCCATTGCCGCATTCAAAGACCTTAAGATATTCTCCGCCATCCCCGTAAACTTTTCAAATGTCCCTAAAAATACTTGTATGTTTCCATCTTGTACCATACAAGAACACAGACACTCCATTACCTTGGATTAGAAGCACACTGATACTGCAGTGACAATGCAGGAGTGGAGTGACCCATATGATAACTACAGAGACCAGATGGAGTAAAGTTCAAGTGTTCTTTTATACAAAGGTCGCAAACCAAAGAACGCTCCTGGAGAGTGCACATGTTTCGAGCTCCTCTACATACATACCCTGTGATGGTCTATATGGGTGTTCAGGCTTTCTTTACTTCGGCTACGATATTCTTCACTTTTTGCAATCTTTTCTTTTCCCAAAGACAGTAGTTCCGATAATGCACACAGCAGCGCGTCCACTTGTGACTTAGTAATAACCGCACGGCTACATTTATCCTGGTTTTCTCGAAGAATGTGCCAGGAGTCATCCAGAATTTCCTAAAATAATGTACAATCATCATTACTGAGAGCTAGAACTTGGGCAAATGCTGAATATTATCTGCATGTGTAACAATAAGAGACATTCTAGAACCACAAACCAAGTAGTATACCTCTATCACAATGGAGTCTAATTCATCATTTATGGATCATGTACTGTGAGGTGGCAACCGGCCTCATTGTGAATGACAGGTATGTATCACACAGACAGACGTCTGCTGCGATCTAAACTCAGGATGTTTGCCGGGTTTTATTGTTCCACAATCCTTTAAGGGCTGGATTATAGGGTTAGCTAGAAGTGATGGGTGGGTCTGGCTAACCACATACGTCCCATGGGTGTATCTCATGTGTTATGATCAGACTGTTGAATCACATGATCCATGATGTCAGACATATGTTTAGTTTGCACCAAGCGGTTTATCTAATGACAATAAACCGGAATGGACTTAATTAAATGAGAAACTGTTGCCGTATGCTTGAATTGTGCAGCCAAGCGAGTGTACTCCAACGTAATGAGCAAGTAACTGCCTCACAGTACAGACCTGTGAGACAAAACGTTGTGATATGGCAGCCAGCCATGGTCTAAATGGCGGCACTATACATGGCCAGTATGTTTCACACAGGCAGAAGTCTGCTGCACTGATGTTATGAATGTCTTGCCAGTACCTGGAAGCAAGTCTGCTTAACAGCATAGCAAGAGTTAAGCTTGCAACTTGCTGGAGATGTGGGTGTGTCTCAGGATGTTTAATGGAGTCTGTGTTTGACATGTGAGAGAGAGACAGAGATTGAGACATGGAGTGCCTACAGGCTCCTGGGCTGTGGACAGAAGTCAGACATCCAGTCTGAAGGAGCAGTGTCTCAGAGGCCCTGTGAGGACTGACAACAGGCCCGCGTGGAGGCTGGGATACAGAGACAGAAGTGTATTGAACCTGTGGACGTTTAACAGAGTGTATACCAGGCTGGTATGTACTTGTAAGCCGAAGAAAGGCTCCTGTTTATGTGCTGGAAGGTGTTATGCTGAATAAATAAACCAACATGACTTTTAATTAAATGAGAAACTGTCCTATGTTTAAATATGACTGCCAAGTGAGTGATCCCTGCCCGGTCCGTGAACGCGATACCACAACGATACACCAAACCAAAATTAAAAAAAAAAAATGACTAAGTGCAGAAAAAGAAGCGTCACTATGGGATAAAAATGAAAATGAATAAACCACACTGAATCCTCATAGTATTGTATATTAGGTAAGTACATGGAATATCCAGGACCAGCAAAGTATATACTACTAGATGAAAATGTAATATGTGCAGATAAGTACAAATATGATGAAGGGAACGCCGAAACGTGCGTCGGGGGTCGCATGTGCACACTGATCTTGTCTAATGTAATAATGGAAGTTTACAGTTTATAGATACAAGTTATATGTAATTGTCCATTGGCTATGATTTAATTAACTGATAGCAATCTGTGATACATGACATATACCCTACATTTCTGCCCTATGTACAACCATATCTAATTTTACCTTGTTTATAACATTTCAGCTATTTATTGAGGTACTAGATGAGGCCTGAACCCTCGATGCTGATTCTAAAATGTGTGCGATTATATATTAGTTCAGCGCCCCTGAGGATGGTGGGGGAGCCAGCTGCTGCATGGGGGGCCTGGCATGGCAGAGGCTGCTGTTTCTCACCATCACCCTGTGCGCTCTCTCTCTTCCCTAGTCTGTCTCTCACCCCTGTGCGCTTTCGGTTGTCGTCCTCTCCTTTGTGCTGACTCTCTCTACCCAGTGTGGTTGTCTCTCCCCCATGTGGCTGCTCTCTCCCCTTGTGCTGTCACTCCCCCTATGTGCTCTCTGTTCCCCCGTTGTGCACTGTCTCATTCACAGCTGTGTGGCATCTCTTTCCCCGTATGCCGAGGAGCCGCGCAGTAGCGGGTTGGGTACACCCCAAAGTATGACGGAGAGGACCC
This sequence comes from Allobates femoralis, assembly GCA_033576535.1. Classification (NCBI taxonomy): domain Eukaryota; kingdom Metazoa; phylum Chordata; class Amphibia; order Anura; family Aromobatidae; genus Allobates; species Allobates femoralis. The sequence continues at coordinate 24,437,579 of JARQOC010000012.1, forward strand.
AGGTGCTAATGAATGCCTCCGCGTGGCCAGTGTCCAAGACAGCGTGTGTTGGCCCCCGGTCACATATGACCTATAGGTGGCGCTGTTTTCTTTGACTCATGAACTAAACTTATGGGCTTCTTCACATTCCAGTTTAACAGTAATTTTCCAACTTAACTTAAATTTACACAATGTCCTATAGGTGGCGCTGTTTTGGGGACAAACAGTTACAGACACAAAGACAAATGGACTTGAAAGCACATAGTGACGCCTCTTTTTCTGCACACTTTGTGACTGTTTGTTCATTTTAATTTTAAGTAATAAAGTATTTTCATTTGATTATATGACATTTTCATCATTTTTGTTTGGTATGATGTGTCACAATTACCGTCACATATGGTTCTGATACTGAGCAGTGTGCGATCTCCTTCCTCTTCCTGCAGACTCTGCTGTGGGGGGGATCATTATCTCTGCACAGCCTGCACAATTCTCCTATTTCCTATGCAGATGTATGGAGTCTTCCCTACCAGCGCTCACATACAGATCAGCTTGGGTGGTTTATAATGGCCTAATTTGAGCTTATGGGCCTCAATTCAATATCTCCAACAAGGCCCCCAATTATCAATGGGACTGGTCATTTCATACAGGCCTAGTTATGCTCCAGATTCCAGGTGCTACTGCAACCCCAGCACCCATTGCTCTTACCCATAGTCCATCCAGGATGCTTCCCCCTCTCCTTTGTGTATTATATAATTTCCACTGCCTCCCTGCTGCAATATCTAACACAGAGAGAAGAGAAAAGACTAAGCAGCCGGGAGCAGAGAGTTAGTGTGATGTGGGTCAGAAGCGGCACAATAACCAGCAGGTTATACAGCAAGGAAGGGCCTGGAAATGTTAAAGAAGACTAAATACTCAATTTCACATTTGTTGCCAATCTAATATATAAAGTTGAGTGTGTGTGTGTGTGTGTCGTGTGTATGTATCAAGCCAGCCCACTCCCACATAGCCCCACCCCTTTATTTGATGTCACAATAGAATGTAGAATGTTAGCTCAAGGGACACTGAAACGTCTGAGCAGAGAGAGCATACGGACATAGCATCTTATGTGCTTTGTGACTGTAGAGTGTTTTGCAATAATTTGCATTCAACATGCCATGAAAAAAAAGTTGATTTTCATCAATAGATCTTGGAATAATAATATTTTCCACAAATGGATTAATGATTAAAACAAATGTTCCTGTGCTGAATAATCTTATATATGTGTCCCTGATATGTACTGTGTAATGGAGTGTCTGAACCGTACAGGGACATGTCTGATCATACCACATCTCCTGTGCTGAGATAATCTTATATATGTGTCCCTGCTATGTACTGTGTAATGAGGTGTCTGAACGTACAGGGACATGGTCTGATCATACCCATCTCCTGGGCTGAGATAATCCTATATATGTGTCCCTGCTATATACTGTGTAATGGATGTGTCTGACCGTAACGGGACATGGTCTGATCATACCAATCTCCGGTGCTGAGATAATCTTATATATGTATCCTTACTATGTACTGTGTAATGGATATGTCACGCTTGGGAGGTAAGGGAATCAGGTAACAGGTAGGTGAATTGGTAAAAGGGGGTCAGGAGAGCCTAATCTGACCCTGATGCTGGGGTCCCTGGCACGCCCTGATCTCGGAGGTACCTCTGATGGTGAGGAGTCGGAGCCACCACCCTGTACCCTAAAACTCCTGATTAGCCCTAGGCTGAGGGCCCCTACCTCCACTCATGGGTCAGGAACACAGCTTCTCTCAAGGAAAGACTTTAGCCCAGCAGCTAAGTATCAAGCAAGCACAGCACCAAGACCTAGAGCACATAGCTATCAGCAGCACCTGACAGAGGAGAGGGAAGGCTATTTAAAGCCAGGGGGAGGGGATTCCTGGTGAGTCACACATTAACTCCTGAACCAGCAATTGAACATAATAGTGAATGCAGTTCTGGAGCACACCACAGGAGGCAAAGACCTTCACAACTATCAACCATGCAGCTCTTAAAGACAAACTACTTACACAGCAGCATCCAGCAATGTCAGCGCCATCTAAGCGCGTGACAGGATGTGTCTGACTGTAGAGGGACATGGTCTGATCATACCACATCTTGTGTGTCGGGGAGGAAGGAAGAGAGTATACGGGATCATAGATGATTCTTTCCCTGCATGTGTCACAGCACAGGAACATTTTTTATAACCACATCCAATTGTGGAAATTATTATTATTACAAGATCTAGTGAATACAATCAACTTTAACATTAACTTTGTTGGTGGGAAAACCCCTTTAAGTGACTCGGCATTGCCCTAGTTTATTTTTTCTGGTGCCCATGTACCAAGGAGAGCTGCTACATGGAGATGTTATCGATGGGATCAGCATCAATAAGTCATTACAGTCCATTGTCCCGTATTCTCACCTCCAGCTTGTGAATGTCTTGGTTGGAGCAGGAGGGGATGGAGAGCGTCTCTCCTCTCTCATTCAAGGATGAAACTTGACTTTCAAAGCTGAGAAGTTCATTCTGAAACACTTCGGCTTCCTGTGAGAAAGAAAGAGCGTCTTCACTTACTGTGCCTGTATACTGTCATCTATTATAGGTCTATAGACACAAATCTACCAGGAGAGATCCTGGGCTGCTATGGCCACATATAACTGATGTGACCCCTGGGCTCCCCCATATATATAGTATGGGGGGTAAATGAATATGGGGCCCCATGTACAGTATTTATATAGATGATGGTTCATCCGATCATTCAGCCATCAGCTATCTCTTCCGACTCCTCCATACTTGGCCAAACGTTCCTGTGTTCTCTACATGAGAGCCGCTATCAGACTACCCTGGTGGTGGTTTATCTCTTGGAGAACAATAAGATTGGCCATTCAACACTGGACACACCTCATCCTTATCTCCCCTGATATTATCTGTCGGGGAAGAGACAGAAGCCCCTATAAACTGCAATGTCAGCTGAAACCACTGATATTGAATATTGATTACATCAGCGACGTAGGGGCGTGGCCTATTGGCGGCGACATCGCCCCTACGTCGCCTCATGTAAAGGGGCGATGTCGGCGCCGCCGAGAGGTCACCTGGTTTCAGAGCGGCTGATCTGGGGCGATGTGCACACACCGCCCCATGTAACCGGCCGCCAGCGACCTGTCAGGCGATGGGAGCCATAGGCTCCCATTGTCCTTGCATCGCTGCTGGGGTTTTCAGACACCCCGTTGGCGATGCCACCTCGCAGCTCGCCGGTGCGGGGCTGGAGATGTTGTCTGATGTAAATAGGGGACGGCGAAACTGGCAGGGCGCCAAAAACATGCGCGCACCCGCCAGTCGCCACTGGCATCCCCAGCGCCGTCGCCCCTTTAGGGTCTTAAAATTCATTTTTTGCAGCTGAACGTCTGTCCAGTGGAGCTCAATGGAAGGATCTACAACACGGAACAATCCAAACTCTATGGGGATGAGAGTGTAATGTGATTGTTTGCTCCCCCATACCAGGACGGTATGCATATTGTTGTCTGCAGATATGACGACAAATATAGCATAAATGATGTGATTATTCTACTCACTTCCAAATCAGCCAACACCCATGCTGTATGGAGTGGCCTCAGCTCCTGAGCTAATTCCATACATGTAGTCCACTAATGTACTGGCTTTTAGGAAAAATCCAAGTAATAATGCCCTACTCTCATCAATAAATGTCCCACCATCAGACTGATCGATGCTAATGATCAAAAATGACCATACACATTGACCTATCTAAAAAGGTCCTTTATTCCGAGTCTTCTTAGTAACTTTATTTTCCCCCACCCAATTCTTCATCTCTGCGATTCCTTTCTATGTATGAGACACCAGATGAAGCATCCTTAGCGAAACGGCCGTCATGCTGCACTAGAAGGAAGGAGCCCGCTCTATCTTGTAACCAGGGAGTGCTGTGTATTTTTTCCTCTTTATATGAAGATATTTCTTGCTATGTTGTATTTGAAAAGACTTACCTGAATTAGCCCGGCCGCCTCACTAATCCCTCTGGCACCCAGTCGCTGTAAGAGGTCAGTTTTCTTCTTCACTAGGACATCGTATAACTGCCGAATGTCATTCTAGAATCAGATGATAAAGAAAAAAACATCATAACTTTCTGCAGGTCTTTTATATGGTTCCAATTGTTCTGCAATATTGAGACAGGATGCTACATCTAGTATTCTGGATTGTTTCATATACAAATTAGGCTTGCACAGGTGGTACGGAACTAGAAAACCATGGCCACGTTCTTGTCTTCATTAACCTCTATGGAGCAGAGATGTGATTTTTTTGAGGAGAGGAGACATATTTCCCCAATCCCAGTATCTGCTCATAATCATCTACTGCAGGGATATCATCTTGGTACATATCTCCCCCTTTGGTGTAGCCGGAAAAAAAAAAGCATTGAGCATATTCTCTAAAAACTCTGAATTGTCCCGTTCCTCCATGTGTTTTTCCTGTACATGTAAGTTGACAACTTTCGTACATATGGTATGTCCATAAGTCGCCTCCGCTCACATACTTGATGGTGATAAAGAAGATATTTCCCGAGAAGGACATATATAATTCCAGCAGGGACAGACTTACAACAATCTAATATATAAAGCTGAGTGTATGTATGTATGCATGTAACAAGCCCCGCCCAGATAGCCCCCGCCTACTCAGCACAGCCCCACTGCACATGACCCTGCCCACTCCATATAGTCCCACCCATTTTGCACAGCCTCATTCCACATAGCCATGCCCACTACATATAGCCACACCCACTGCATGTAGCCACACCAGCTACACCTAATGGTGTCACAATAGAATGTAGAATGTTAGCTTATAAAATTCCGTGTCATGTCACTGCCTGATCATTCTGATCTTATGACTCGAAAGAAAAAGAATGTGACTGGATGATTGTCATTGCAGAAAAACTGTATTATGCCTCAATGAACAAGACTTACAGAAATGGAAGAAAGGGAAGCAAGAATTACAGAAATGAGTGGGGGCAAAAGGGGGCATAGGTTTGAGGAGGATGCGGGGAGCAGGCATGGGGGTAGGGGAAGTTTCAGGGTGGGGGCGGGGGGCTGAGGGGTAGGTTTGGGGGGAGCGTGGGTGGATGGGGCTGGTCGGGGCAGGATTGATACGTATAGTGGACACACATACACACACACAGACATACACTCAGCTTATAACTAATACCAGTTAATTACTATGCCCGGGCAGCTAGTTAAAAATAAATAAAATTAAAGAATAAAAGGAAAAGAGCGACGCCAAAATAAGAAGCTTGTTATAAGGGGGTGATGGGGCCGCATTTTATGACCAATGTGAGGGCACCCAGGAATACAACACTGTCAGTAGCAAATTATGGCAGTAAACTCCATAATGCCATAATAAAAGAAAATTACACTTATAATAGGGGATAGGGATAGGGGCGAAACAAAAAATTAGGATAGCGTGATACATATCATTATATTTAATACGCCAACAATGAGCGTTATTACAGTGCATCTTCCCGGCTGCACACCTATCCATTAGTCGAAGGGTGTGATCGGGAAGTCGTCCACACGCCCTCCTCTTCAGCCAGGGAAGCTCCGCAATGTTCTGTACACCCCAAAGTGTGAAAGTCAAGCACCCAGATAAAGTAGGGGGCCCAGTACCTGATAGTCGTTATGTTTGTCCATTTCGCTTTGCAAATATTTGGACCTGGTCTTCGCACTACTATGAACCTGAATGAGCCAGTCCCTCAAGTCGCTGTAACATTGGGACAAAATGCTGCTGTGTGCACCCTCGTGGGTGATGGCCGATAAAAGCGTGCTCATGTTGTTGCCCATATCCTCTGAAAGTGCATGTAAATCCTCCGTACATTTCTGGGAAAACAGAATTATGCTATAAGTTTATCACGTAAACCCCTAAGGAAATATATCGTTTTGCATCGGAACGGTAGAAGAATACCAAATAGGAAATTATTGTTTAAAAGGTCTTCTATTACATAGTGCATTTACAGGGGTTTAGGATTTTGGCCCGGTATACCTCGCAGAAGGTCAGCTCGGCAGCCGCGTCTTCTCTCGTCAAGATATCCAGATCTAACGTCTCCTCAATGTTCTGCAGCCACTGGGACACTGAACACATCCACACAAAAAGAGCCCCGTGAAGATGTCTCGCACCCTCCTAGAAAACAGTAGATATGGATATCAATATCACAATACCGAATTATAACCCTGTACTAAAGGTTAGGAGACAAGCTGATGATGATGATGATGGGAGTCCCAACACCGGCATCTCAACCAAATGCAAGATCGAGAGTCTTAATGTAGAGGGGTCAAGTATGCTTGTCCTTCTCCACCTGCATATGAACATGCAAAAGTGAAATGTGGGACCTCCGATCTTGTCATCTGTGGATTGAGGATTATTGTGATTAAGGGAGAACCCAGCTATATCAATGGTCCATGGCCTCCAACTAACGTTTGTTTGCCGAAAACTCACTGCAGATTTTTAGGCCCGGTGTGACGCCATCATTGCAGTGTGACACATACATGATATTGCACAGACAGGGCCTACTGATCACTAAAAGCTCAAGAGATGACAGCAATTAGGAAGAAGTACGTCCGGTTCTGGCTGGCGGTCTTGGACTATGATGAGGCCGCTGGACCAGGGTCCTGAGAATCTTTTTACTCCACACTTCTTACCTGAGACAAGGAACATGAGGCTTCTTCATTCAAAGTCTGGAGCCGGGTGAGGAAATGTTTGGATTCTTCTACAAGTGGCGACTTAACCGAGCTCACAGGGATTCTTGAGATAAAGCTGATCTTCACATCCTTTGCATCCTAATATTTTAAGACATTAATGATAACATTTTAGACTGAAGCATACAAGACAGACAGAAATCTGCAGAAAAAGGTTAGATTGGCCAAAACTTGGATAAGTCTGTGTAAGACTGATGGTTGGCATCAATGGCTTTCTAAGAAGACCAGTGCCGTAGTTATGGGACACTCATAGACGGACACCACAATCTCACAAGATGCCCTTATGATTTTTTTTTTTATTAATATATTTAAAAGATGTAATCGATTGGTTATGATTTCCATCTTTCGCGATCCAAGGGTCCTTTTAATTTGAGGGCAACATCATATTGGCCTTAACCACCAACCACCAGCAAGTCTACAATAGGTTAGAGAATCTTGATTGGGGTCTACATTAATTAATTGATTTTGAGGTATGAGTTAGGGTCTACATTGATTTTGGAGTCTAGTCCAAGGTCTGAACCTATATTGCTTTGGTCTGAATTTATTTAGGGGTCTGGTCTATGGTCTATTGTATGAATGTATTGAATGAAAGAACCCTACTGATTTCAGTTGGATCAGTCGACCATCTAATGTGTATGGGGCTTTCTAATTGACCCCTTACATATTACATGAGGGACATAAGGATCAGACGAGTTCAATCACTAATTAAATAAATAGGGGATTCACATAATGCTGCATGAACCGTTCACCAGCCAGGAACAGTACAGTATAGATAAAGTGCTATATAGTGCATGGGGGGTGTAGAAAGATGATACAAGAGGCCAGATTTGGAGAAGGACAGAATGTGAATAGTTACATAGATGAGGTGAGGTGATAGGCTAGTCTAAAGATGTGTTTTTAACGCTCGCTTAAAGCTATGGATATTTGGAATGAATTGAATTGTTCTTGGTAATCTGTTCCAGAGAATTGGTGCAGCTTGTGAGAAGTCTTGGAGATGGGAGTGGGAGGTTCTGGATTGTAGACGATGTCAGTCTTAGGGCACTTGCGGAACGGAGGGCACATGTAGGGCGATAGACAGAGATGAGGGAGGAGATGTAGGGTGGTGCAGAACTGTGGAGGGCTTTGTGGGTGAGAGTGATATATTTATATTGTTCTCTATAGCGGATTGGCAACCAGTGCAATGACTGGCACTGGATAGAGGCATCGGTGAAGCGGTTGGAGAGGAATATGATACTGGCTGCTGCATTGAGGATGGATTGGAGAGGAGAGAGTTTAATTAGAGAGAGACCGATTAGTAGAGAATTGCAGTAATCCAGGCGAGAATGATTAAGGGCGACAATTAGAGTTTTTGCAGAGTCAACAGTAAGAAAAGGTCGAATTCTAGAGATAATTTTGAGGTGTAGGTGACATGAGCGAGCGAGTGACCGGATGTGGGGAGAGAAGGAGAGATCTGGGTGAAATGTAACTCCAAGACAGCAGGCGTGCTGCTGAGGAGTAATGGTAGAACCATGTACAGGAATGGCAATATTATGTTTCGGAAGGTTAGTAGATGGAGGAAACACGAGAAGTTCAGTTTTTGACAAATTCAGTTTAAGGTAGAGAGAAGACATGATGTTAGAGACAGCAGACAGACAATCACTGGTATTATGTAGTAATGTGGGGGTAATGTCAGGAGAAGAGGTGTATAACTGGGTGTCGTCAGCATAGAGATGGTACTGAAAACCAAATCCACTGATGGTTTGTCCAATAGAGGCAGTGTATAGAGAGAAGAGAAGGGGACCTAGGACTGAACCCTGAGGAACCCCAACCGTGAGGGAAGAGGAGGCGGTGAAAGATACAGAGAAGGAGCGGTCAGAAAGATAGGAGGAGAACCAGGAGAGAGCGGTGTCCTTGAGCCCAATAGAGCGGAGCATAGAGAGGAGGAGCTGGTGATCCACAGTATCGAATGCAGCGGAGAGATCCAGGAGGATAAACAGGGAGTAGTGACCATTAGATTTAGCGGTTAGTAGATCATTAGAGACTTTGGTGACGGTAGTTTCAGTAAAGTGTAAGGAGCGGAAGCCGGAGGGTCAAGAAGAGAATTGTCATAGAGATAGCGGATCACACGGGAGTGGACCAAGCGTTCCAGGAGTTTAGAGATGAAGGGGAGATTGGACACAGGTCGGTAGTTAGCAGCAGAGTTCGGCTCGAGGGATGGCTTAAGACTTGACCTAACATTGTTCTATAGGTACGCAATAATAACAAATTGGAATTTACTTTTTTTGAGAAGAAGGTAATTAATAAAAGGTCATGTCTTACAATTCTAATAGTATCACATCATAGGAGAAAACTTACGCCGGCTTCAGTGTTATGTCTAGAGGACGTGGCCTTCATCCGGTAGGAAAGCTCCTTCTGTAGATACAGCCACTTACTCCAGGTAATGTCCTCAATCACAGACAAAGGGATTTTGCTTCGAGTCTTCGTAGGAGTTGGTGGCCCCACCCCAGCAGGGCTCCTAAAGGGAATAATGTAGCACAATGAATATATAGTTTTTTACATTTATTTTGGGTCAAACTAGAAAACTTGAACTGTACTTCTTATATAGCACCCAGTTCTATTAGGGTGCTGCAGTGCATTATAAATTACCCATCCCCTATGAGGCTGGTTTTCATAGGTGTACAAACATGGAAGACATGAGGATCTTCAATGGCTCTCAGACTGTCATAACGATACTATGATCAGTAGGCGGTAGTGTTGCTGGGACAGGGGGGGGTGTTGGACATGGGAAGGAAGGCTTTCCCCTCTTTCCAAACACTTAAAATGTCACCATCAAGATTGAGCTTGCTCCATTTGCAGCAGTTAGAATCAGGTACTGGCTGTACAAAACAGCCAACACCCAAGCTGTATGGAGCGGGTTCAGCTCCTGAGCCAACGCCATACATGCAGTCTACTGGTTTTTGTGAAAATATGTAATAAAGCCTTACTGTTATCAATACATTTTTCCTCCATCCTAATGTGTATGGGGGCTCCTTGACAGATAATTGCAAGAATAAAAAAAAAGATGGGGCAAGCCGATTTACAAAAATTATTTTTATTTTTTTCCTGGAGGATAAGCCCCTGCTATGGCAGGCGCTTTCTGCTGTCTTTATTGAACATTTATTCACATTTAGGCAAGTGTGCATACATATGTATGAGACAGTCAGGAGCAGGGGTGTAACTACAGCAGCTACAGGGGTTGCAATCGCACCCGGGCTCTGGAGCCTAGGGGGGGCCAAAAAGTCCTTTTGGCTTATAGAAAAAGACCAACACTATTAGATTTTCAATAATTTGGAGCTTTTGCATTGGAGGCAATGAGCTTCAAGTTACACTACTGGTCCATAGAGATCGTTATCAACCGAGCAAGTATTGGGCACCATCTGTGCAATGCGCCACCCCTGAAGAACATACAGGTAGTGCAATATTAATACCTTGGCTGTGATGAAATAGAGGCCTCCTGATTTGGTACGGTGATTTCTGTTGGAAGTTTTTTACTTTTAGCTCCTGTGCGGACAACCTATAATGAAGCAGAAGAATTAAACAATTAACTTAAGTGGACCTTTCACTCAGTCAAATGTGACCAGTTTTTACTCTTATGTTATTCTCACTGTTCCCCTGAGTACTTAGTTTTTTTTTAATAGCTATGGCCTCTTATTTAGTGCCAATCTTCATAAGAGAATGTGGCTCCCAAGTTCCTCTAGGGCGGGTCTTAAGGCTGCTTTGCATAAGCACTTGTGAACCATGCAGTATTATCAGTCGTAAGGGACAGACCGGCTAGGTTAGAGAATACATCTCTATGAAAGAAACAAAAGCCTAAACCCTATGTCCGTATTACAGAACCGATCAAAATCTAAGCATCACCATATGAGAAGTAAACATAATGTCATTGCCCATAAACCACTATTTTCTATGGGAGAATAAGGCACCTTAAAGAGGCATCATATAGTGACACATCGGGCACCTGCAGGTCTGTAATACATAGTGCCAGGGTCATGAGGGTTTATCCATTGGGTATTCTTTTCTATTAATTTGGAAAAAATATCTATTTTAATAAATATTGGTCTCTTCAAAAACTGAGAGATACATATAAGACACCTTGTTATGTGATTTGTGAACCTTGGGTTTGTAGGTCACAAAATATACCATAAATGAAATATAGAGAAGTACGGTAATATCTTACATGGGTCTTCTCAACAGACTCTGCGGTTGTAGCTGGTAATGGGTGCGGTAGCTTTTCCTCCTTTACTCCATTATGGGTCTGCGAAAAATAAACCAATTTAGACCCCAAAAAATGGATTTCACAACTTAGCAGGGTTTTGCAAAAACCTCTCTCTTTCTTGTTTTCATGGTGAAGTCAAATGATCAGATCGAACCGATGAGAGAACCCGGAGGAAACCGCTCCATTCCTGAAGCTTCATCCCAGGTAGTGCTCATTTCACCCAACAAACGAGCCTTTTGCTAATTCGTCGGGTGATCGTCGGCCCGTCTACACTGCATGATTACAATACTAGACCGGTGCCCGATTCCATCGCATTAGAAGACTGTAGAATGTTTGCGGTTACATTTTAGGAGGGGGGAGTGCTGGAAGGGGTCGAAGTCCCCCCTAGTATGATTATAGCGGCACGCCCACCAACGAGGCCGGATATGCCCATTAATGAAGGTGGTCTTAGCCCACGAACCTGGAAGCAGCCTTTACATTCCAGGCTCAACCATGATACCGGCCTATTGTAATGAGCAGGGGGGGGGGGGACCAATATGGCCACTGCTACACCCAGAGCGCTACTGCACATAAGCGGGTGTGCAAATATGATGGCCGTGTTAGTTTAGAGTGGTACTGCGCATAAGCCTGGAAAGACTATTTTTCCAGCAACCTGGCCACTGAGCACACACCTGGGTCAGCCTGCATGGCAGCCAGATGGCGTGTGAGCACCCCTGTCCTATAGATTGCGCTCTTTCAGGGACAACCTTACACACAGACGGTATAGGGCTGTTATGTAAGTAGATAATGATGTGTGCAGGATGGAGACAAAAAGGGAAAAACGCTGCGCTGTCAGGGTACAGGGAGGCTCCGGAGAATAAATTCAATTATTCAAGCTTGTGTAGTACTTGTGGCTTTACATAACCCGTAAAAGGTGAGAACTCCATAGCCACTATTTATTGGCAATTGTTGCATAGAAAACCCATGCATGTGTTTTGTCTATTTTATCTTTCTTTAGATAATGAAGTAGAAAAATTGTCATATCGTCCAAGAAAACACAGATATATCTTCTCACAACAGGAAAACGGAGTTTAGGAAGTTGGAAAAGACTACCTAAAGAGAACCTATCCCTTTCCATAAATAAGTAATTGTTTTACCTGGTGTAAATGCTGCCGTTCTCATGAGTCCGGAGGTGTTTTTCTTTTCTTTCTGCGACTTTCCAACCCTGAGATATGGTTCCCATTTCCTGTAGGTAAATCTGGTCCTGCCAGCCACATGGGAGTGGTCTTCAAGAAGTCTCCCATAGGGAAGAGCTGAAGAACACGCCCACTAGGAGCATAAACAGGGAGGAAGAGGCCGTATCTCAGGAACGGAGAGGCGTACGAGCAAAAGAAAAACATCACCAGATTCAGGAGAACAGCGGCATTTACACTAAGTACATGTAAATACTACATATTTAAATGAAAATCCTCCTTGTTGATGACGACGGCAGGATACCTGTTCACTTGTAAACCTGGCCTGCAGCATTTCTTGTACATGTTCTAAACTGATCTTCAGGGCCTTTAATTTCAGAGCTAAATTCTCGGCTTCTTCCAGCACAGTGCCGTTTCCCTGCTCTCTGTAGTTGGCATCTTCCAGCAGTAGATTGATTTTCATTTCTGTTTCTTGTAAGGTTTTCTGGAAAGAGAGTATGTAACTTAGCAGAGTAAGCTATCTATTAATAATCAATGACTTCCTACAGAGTCTACGCTTTGGTTACTGGTTATTATGGACTACGGTGAACTAGCAGAACCCATAGGACTCTTAGAAATATACTGTATACTGCAGGAGACCTAACAACCTCCAATACTTCACAGACATACATCCAGGTCTGCTGCACTGGGCTAAAACGGTTATCCGCTTTCTAAAATCAATTATTGATCGAAGGGACTTGTGCTAAATTCATCCGCTACAGGTGCTCCCAGCGATCATCTGAACCACACAGCAAGTGTTCACCATTTCTACATCAATCGTAGGAGAAATGCAGAATTATATATATAAAAAAAGCAATTATTTTTTCTTGTATTGCACAGAATTGATAGGCCTTGAAAGCAAGTCGCTTCTCAATAGATCTGGTTAATAGACTGGGGTCTAGGTCTCTCTCGGGGATCCCCTGAACAAGAGCATAAACACAACACTTTTGTTTTTGCTGAACTGACAGATCTTACTGTGAACACAAAAGGCCTTTTTCTCTCGATAAAATTGTGAACAATATTTCAAATTTGTGTTAGTGATTACTTCTTTGAGATAATCCATCGACCTCACAGGTGTGGCAGATCAAGATGCTGATTAGACACATGATTATTGCACAGGTGCGCCTTTGACGGCCCACAATAAAAGGCAACTCCAAAATGTGGAGTTTTATTATACAGCACAATGCCACAGGTGTTGCAGGTTAAGGGAGCGTGCACTTACCATGCTGAGCAGAACGTCCACTATAAGCCATCTCCAAAGGCATTTCAGAGAATGTGGCAGAACATCCAACCAACCTCACAACCGCAGACCATGTGTAATCACACCAACCCAGTACCTCTACATTCAGCATCTATTCTTCACCTCCAAGGTCATCTGAGACCAGCCATCCGGATAGCTGCTGCAACAATTGGTCTCCACCTGACTGCACCCAGTCGTCCTCTTCTGAGTCTCCACCTGACTGCAGCTGGTCTTCCTCATCGGAGTCTCCACCTGACTGCAGCTGGTCTTCCTCATCGGAGTCTCCACCTGACTGCAGCTGGTCTTCCTCATCGGAGTCTCCACCTGACTGCAGCTGGTCTTCCTCATCGGAGTCTCCACCTGACTGCAGCTGGTCTTCCTCATCGGAGTCTCCACCTGACTGCAGCTGGTCTTCCTCATCGGAGTCCCCACCTGACTGCAGCTCGTCTTCCTCATCGGAGTCTTCACCTGACTGCTGCTCGTCTTCCTCATCGAAGTCTCCACCTGACTGTTGCTCGTCTTCCTCATCGAAGTCTCCACCTGACTGCAGCTCGTCTTCCTCATTGGGGTCTCCATTTGACTGCTGCTCGTCTTCCTCATCGGAATCTCCACCTGGCTGCAGCTTGGCACACTCATTGGAGTCTCCAACTTGCTGCATCTCGTCGTCCTCATCGGAGTCTCTACCTGACTGCAGCTCTTCGTCCTCATCAGAGTCTCCACCTAACTGCAGCTCTTTGTCCTCATTGGAGTCTCCATCTAACTGGATCTTGTCATCCTCATTGGAGTCTCCACCTGACTGAAGCTCATTATCCTCATTAGGGTCTTCACTGACTGCAGCTAGTCATCCTCATCGGGAGTCTCCACCTGACTGCAGCTTGTCGTCCTTATTGGGGTCTCCATCTGACTGCACTCGTCCTCCTAATCATGATTTCCATCTGACTGCAGCTTGCTGTCCTCATCGGAGTCTCCACCTGACTGCAGCTGGTCTTCCTCATCGGAGTCTCCACCTGACTGCAGCTGTCTTCCTCATCGGAGTCTCCACCTGACTGCAGCTGGTCTTCCTCATCGGAGTCTCCACCTGACTGCAGCTGGTCTTCCTCATCGGAGTCCCCACCTGACTGCAGCTGGTCTTCCTCATCGGAGTCCCCACCTGACTGCAGCTCGTCCTCCTCATCGAGTCTCCACCTGACTGCAGCTGGTCTTCCTCATCGGAGTCCCCACCTGACTGCAGCTGGTCTTCCTCATCGGAGTCTCCATCTGACTGCAGCTGGTCTTCCTCATCGGAGTCTTCACCTGACTGCTGCTCGTCTTCCTCATCGGAGTCTCCACCTGACTGCAGCTGGTCTTCCTCATCGGAGTCTTCACCTGACTGCTGCTCGTCTTCCTCATCGAAGTCTCCACCTGACTGTTGCTCGTCTTCCTCATCGAAGTCTCCACCTGACTGCAGCTCGTCTTCCTCATTGGGGTCTCCATTTGACTGCTGCTCGTCTTCCTCATCGGAATCTCCACCTGGCTGCAGCTTGGCACACTCATTGGAGTCTCCAACTTGCTGCATCTCGTCGTCCTCATCGGAGTCTCTACCTGACTGCAGCTCTTCGTCCTCATCAGAGTCTCCACCTAACTGCAGCTCTTTGTCCTCATTGGAGTCTCCATCTAACTGGATCTTGTCATCCTCATTGGAGTCTCCACCTGACTGAAGCTCATTATCCTCATTAGGGTCTTCACCTGACTGCAGCTAGTCATCCTCATCGGGAGTCTCCACCTGACTGCAGCTTGTCGTCCTTATTGGGGTCTCCATCTGACTGCACTCGTCCTCCTAATCATGATTTCCATCTGACTGCAGCTTGCTGTCCTCATCGGAGTCTCCACCTGACTGAAGCTTGTCATCCTCATCACTATCTTCACCTGACTGCGGCTTGTCGTCCTCATCAGAGTCTCCATCTGACTACTGCTCATCATCCCCATCGGAGTTCTCCATCTGACTGCTGCTCATTGTTCTCCTCGAAGTCTCCACCTAACTGCAGCTCTTCGTCCTCATTGGAGTCTCCATCTAACTGGACCTTGTCGGCCTCATTGGAGTCTCCACTTGACTGAAGCTCATCATCCTCATTAGGGTCTTCACCTGACTGCAGCTAGTCATCCTCATCGGGAGTCTCCACCTGACTGCAGCTTGTCGTCCTTATTGGGGTCTCCATCTGACTGCACTCGTCCTCCTAATCATGATTTCCATCTGACTGCAGCTTGCTGTCCTCATCGGAGTCTCCACCTGACTGAAGCTTGTCATCCTCATCACTATCTTCACCTGACTGCAGCTTGTCGTCCTCATTGGGGGTCTCCACTTGGCTGCAGCTCGTCATCCTCATTGCGGTCTTCACTTGACTGCGGCTTGTCATCCTCATCTGGATATCCACCTGACTGCATGCAGTCCATCGTCATAACCGACTTGTAAATGCTCACATTTGATGGCATGTGGCACACTGCACGTGTGAAGCTGGTTGGATGTTCTGTGGCATTCTCTAAAACGTCTTTGGAGATGGCTTATGGTAGAGAAATGAACATTCAATTCAATGGGCAACAACTCTGGTGGATATTCCTGCAGTCAGCATGCCCAACTGCACGCGCCTTCAAAACGTGCGACATCTGTTGCATTGAGCTATGTAATAAAACTGCACATTTTGGAGTGGCCTTTTATTCTGGCCAGCGCAAGGCGCACCTGTGCAACAATCATGTGTCTAATCAGCATCTTGACATGCCGCAACTGTCAAGGCATCACACGCCACAATCTCGCCCTGAAAGTAAGGGGAAGTGTTGCTCCGGAAATCGCCTCACCTACAGCGGAACCAATCTTGCCTCATTCCATCGCCGCTTCACACGCCGCAATTCCAAAAGCAATGTGGGCGTAGATGTTCAGCGCTGCGAGGAGATAGGCGTGCCACAGTGGTTTACACCGCGCCCTATACGCGCTCATTGGACAACGCAACAGCGTTACGACTGGTCAGCCTGCTCTGGAAGGCTGGCTAATACATGACGCCATAGTCTATCGGAGTTTGGCACAAATACACACTCAAATATGGCGCTTTGTCAACTGACAGCCAATGGGAACACAGTAGCAAACACCAATCATCGCAGACGGGGTGCGGACTACAGAACGGTTGAGGCACGCCTCGGGAAATCATAGGCAACGCTCTTTTCCATCATTATCGCCCCGTCACACACCACAATACGGAAATCTCGCCTTAAGGATTGCGGCTGATTACTGAGCAGTGTTCAGGAAACAGGCAATGGCCGAGGGGCGATTTATCGCCGCGAAATTGCCAAATCACACGCCGCAACCGTGAAGCAATTTCACAGCGATTGCTCCGGGGCCAAAATCCACAGTGAATGAACAAAATAGAAATCTAAATAAAATCAATGTTTGGTGCGGTCACCCTTTGCCTTCATCAGTTCTGTAACGTACACTTGCACAGAGTTTTTGATGGACTTTGGCAGGAAGTTGGTTTCCAAACATCTTGGAGAACTAAACCCAGATCTTGTGTGTATGAGGCTTGAGCAAATCCTTCTGTGTTTTCAAGTAATTCCAAGCAGACTTGATGATGTTGAGATCAGGGATCTGTGGGGGTCGGATCATCACTTCCAGAACTATTTGTTCTTCCTTCAAGTCACAGGACATACACCATTGCAAAAGTGAGCACAGCAACAACAAACAAAGTAGTTATACTACATCAACAAGGTAATATTGGCTCTGGTGTGTAGAGAAACGGCAGCAGGTGCTGTAGACCGTTGGGTCAAAATGTGAAATATTTGGTGGTAACAGAAGGCAGTTTGTTTCTGAAGGGCTGGAATGTGGCACAATAAAGAGTGTCTACAGGAACAGTAAATCATGGTGGAGTCCTGAAAGTGTGGGTCTACACTTCAGCAAATGAAGCTTGGGATTTCGTCAGGATTAATGATTAATGGTCATTGATGAGACATACAGGCAGATACTTATCCGTCATGCAATACCATCAGAGAGGCGTCTAATTGGCATAAAATGTATTCTCTGGCAGAACAACGACCCCAGGCATACAGCCAATGTCAACAGGAACTATATTCAGCATAAAGTAGAACAGGCAATCCCGGGAGCGATGATCAGGCCCCCACAGAGCCCTGATCTCAAAATCATTGCATCTGTCTGGGATCATAAAGAAATAAAAGGATTTGTACAAGCCTCATACAGAGGATCTGTGGTGAGTTCTCCAAGATGTTTGGAACAATCTTCCTGCCGAAGTCCTCAAAAACAAGTATATCTAGAACAATCGATGAAGGCAAAAAATGGTCAAACTGTCTACTGATTTGATTTAAGGTACCGTCACACGCCGCCATATCGCCGGAAATTTGGTTGGAAATTTCCGAATTTGGCAATGTGGAAGCCACATCGCATGTGCGTAGTGGCGTGTGACTGGGAGACTCTACGGCGATAAATCGCCGGTGGAGCGTCGCCGTATTGCCCTGCACTGCAGTGAAATTGGGCATCATCCAGCAGGCAATTTCAGCGCATGGTGGCGTGTGACAGGGTGAGAGCGACGCACACAGTGATCTTGAAAGAAATCAAGTGGGCGTGCTTGGATGTTGTGTCTTTCGTGTCGTACCTGTGGCGATTGGTGGGTGATACTGCGCTCCGATTGGCTGGCCGTGTCCGAGGCGCCTTACTTGATGACCCGTGCGTTCACGCAAGGCTCACCAGTGGGAACGCAGTTACGTCCACCAATCACAGTGATAGGGGCGCGGTGAAAAACCCTCTAGCACGCCCCTATCAAAACAGTATGGCGACATCACTGCTACGATTGTGGCGTGTGACGCGGTGATGTGTGAAGGGAAGATAACTTCCGGTCTTCTGAAGGCGATTACCGGAACGCAAGAATGCCGTAGAATGCAGGCGAGATCTCCATGTGTGACAGGGCGACGGCG
Organism: Allobates femoralis; assembly: GCA_033576535.1. Lineage (NCBI taxonomy): Eukaryota > Metazoa > Chordata > Amphibia > Anura > Aromobatidae > Allobates > Allobates femoralis. The sequence continues at coordinate 24,455,971 of JARQOC010000012.1, forward strand.
TTCTGAAAAAGGTTCCCGCAACGTGTGCTCTCACGTCAAATTGCCGGCGATATGGAAGCCATATGGCGGCGTGTGACGGTACCTTTAGATTTCACATTACTGTACTGTATATATATATATATGTTATATATTACACACATCTGTATCTTACGGATATTGTCATCTTATGAAAAAGGCCTTTGAGCTAATTTATCTAAACAACATGTGACCTTATGGACTTTTCCTAATCAACCCAATAAATAGCATCATAAATATCATGATGTAACGAATCTCTATAAACAAATATCCAAAGTCTAAACCTTCTAAGGCTGGGGCTACATGGTGACTTTGGGCGTGATACCTGTTGCGCAACCATGGTAGACTTGATGCTATACATGTGTATGGGGTCCCTGAGGGTACTGCAACAAGTCACATAAAAATCCAATCCAATGAGGTTGACCTTTGGTCAGACGACATCCTAATCAGCAATACCGTTGGGTTTTATACATATTGTTTTGCACTTACGGTAATTAAAAATAAAAAATCAATAACTTTGTAACTTTTTTCAAAGATATCCAAAGACACATACACTGCAGCCTACAACCCTCGGTGAGCTCGACTGTACCGTGTACCCCTTATCATCTGGTACCAGTAAAGAACGGCTTGAGCGGATCTGGTTTCTGGCATCAATTATTCGTCGCCCGAAAGGTCTCTGCAGCACCACAGAGCCAAGGACTACGACTCCTCACATCCACCCCGCTGCCCTGAGGTAAAGGTCCGCCAGTGGGGAGCTGTACTACCAAAGCTGCTTCATCACCTCAGCGGCCGGCTGCAGCGCTGGTAACTACATTACCAGGTACCACAGGTGGCGTCACGATTCCCTATCCCCAAGTTCCCAACCCTCATCCATATCAGCCAATTGAGTGCCCAGGGCACGGAACCGGGACCCGACCAGACGTGATCCCCCACCGAGGCCACCGTCTCGGTATCCGAGTAACCCCTTCCCTGCCGGCCGGACTCATAGGCCAAACGTGGAGTAAAACGTAATGTGAATAACCTTTGATAGGAATGTAAATGTCTGCAATATGGAGCGAGCTCCCGTTTACGGAGAGCAAGAAAAGTTTTCATGATGCAAAATATACTGGAAAGTTGCAAAACTTCAGTTTTTTGGTTTTCAGCACTAGAGATGGATGAGCAGACCTTTGGAAGTTTAGGATTTGGAGGTTCAACAGGATTTTATATTAAGTTTTGTTTTGGTGCCAAACTTGACCCAAATCTCATTGGAAGTCACTGGTCAGTTCAGGTCTCCATCTACATACAGTCAGCCATAAACAAAGCACTTCCGGGGAGAGAGGACGGGGTTTTGTCATTTTATTTTAATTTATTTGGGTACACACTACATCTGATGATGCTGATTTACACACAGTGCAGCCATTCAAACACTACCAGAGGCTCGTACTGGGCCGAGCACCGAGAGTACCCGAGCACAAGAGTACCCGAGCACCCAGAGTACCCGAGCACCCAGAGTACCCGAGCACCCAGAGTACCCGAGCACCCAGAGTACCCAAGCACCCAGAGTACCCAAGCACTCAGAGTACCCAAGCACCGAGAGTACCCAAGCACCGAGAGTACCCAAGCACCGAGAGTACCCAAGCACCCAGAGTACCCAAGCACCCAGAGTACCCAAGCACCCAGAGCACCCAAGCACCCAGAGTACCCAAGCACCCAGAGTACCCGAGCACCCAGAGTACCCGAGCACCAAGAATACCCGAGCACCAAGAATACCCAAGCACCGAGAGTATCCAAGCACCGAGAGAACCCAAGCACCGAGAGAACCCAAGCACCGAGAGAACCCAAGCACCGAGAGAACCCAAGCACCGAGAGAACCCAAGCACCCAGAGTACCCAAGCACCCAGAGTACCCAAGCACCAGAGTACCCAAGCACCCAGAGTACCCAAGCACTGAAAATACCCGAGCACCGAGAGTACCCAAGCACCGAGAGAACCCAAGCACCGAGAGAACCCAAGCACCGAGAGAACCCAAGCACCAAGAGAACCCAAGCACCGAGAGTACCCAAGCACCGAGAGTACCCAAGCACCGAGAGTACCCAAGCACCGAGAGTACCCAAGCACCGAGAGTACCCAAGCACCGAGAGTACCCAAGCACCGAGAGTACCCAAGCACAGGGATCTAGTGGTCTGTGTACGTAAAGCACCCGAACACTGATTTTTTGTAAAGTCTAGTTCCCTCATCTTTAGCCATCACCACTTCACTATAACAGCACATCAAATAATACATTGACATCACCACTAAATCCACATACCGGGATCTATATCATGAGAGATTCACAAAGGAAATACACAGCTGTATCTCAATGAATTAGAATATCATCAAAAAGTTAATTTTTTCAGTAATTAAATACAAAACGTGAAACATTATATAGAGTCATTATGGAGTGATCTATTTCAAGTGTTTATTTCTGTTAATATTGATGATTATGGCTTACAGCCAATGAAAACCCAAGGGTCATTATCTCAGAAAATTAAAATAAGGAGGAGGAAGGGTTAAAACCCGCGCTGCTGTATTCCACGAGACATCAAAGGGGGGAATATTGATTTATTAGTCAATGTGTTTCAGGGCTCCCTGAACACATGCTAATATGATATTGATTTGTCCTGAGGAAGGGGCCAGAGAGCTCTGAAACGTGTTGACTGATATACCAATATTATATTCACCCATTGATGTCTGGTGATAAATGGCAGTGTGGTGTTTAACCCTTCATGCTCCCTACTCTATAGGCACCACGCTGGGGACTGCAGCAGTCGTGATCTGCTTTTATAGTGGTTGTGACTCTCACAACCACACAAGGTGAAGCCTCTGATACCTATTTAGGTCTTATCTTATCTCTCAGACCCTTCATCCTCCGTACTTTAATTTTCTGAGATAATTTTCTGAAAACCTTTGGGTTTTCATTGGCTGCAAGCCATAATCATCAACATTAACAGAGATAAACACATGAAATAGATCACACTGTGTGTAATGCCTCTATATAATATATGAGTTTCCCTTTATGTATTGAATTACTGACATAAATCATCTTTTTGATGATATTCTAATTCATTGAGATGCACCTGTATAAATGTGTAAGTGAACCTAATGACTTGAGAGTTCTCCTTTCATAGGGAGGAGCGGCTCCGTGAACTCTGACCGGCGTCGTCTTACCTGACACTCGGCTAGTTGCTCCTCCACGCTGCGCAGCATGTCGGGGCCCTCCGGTGACAGCGTTACCTTCTGCAGCCACAGCTCCACCTCCGTTACCTTGCCCTGGCAGTCACTCAGGATCATTTCGGGCTGCACCCCTGCCAGCGTTGTGCCGGCATCTCCCAGCTGTTCCTGCAAGAGAAGACCCAGCAGGTGCATGAGAAGAAGAGGTGAAAGTGAGCAAAGTCTGCTGCAAACACTGCAAGTGCTGCACTACACGTACATATGGCGGAGCAGGCCCAACGGCTCGTTCCCCAGTGTAGAGAAAGGAAAAATAAACTTCTCATGTGATCTAATGTCAACAGGTTCACTGGCAGCTCATCTGCATTTACTCAACGGGAGCGTACCGTGAGCCATTAACTGAATCTATGACAGGCGCACTGTTTATATAGGCCTCGGCCTGCAGATTAAAGGCACATCACCCGGCTGCTGCATTGTGAGCGGCTCATAACACCAAGAACAGGCACCCAACTTTCCAAGAGTCCGGAATGGCAGATTTACTGAGCGTAAAGCAAAGAAAGAATGTGTCCGACATTCTAATGTCAATAGATGTTTAGAAGTGTGGGAATGCTGCGTGACGTCAACCGGAGATAAAACATATATATATATATAAAGGAAAAAATAATGATAAAAAAACATATGTAAAGCAAATATTTCACATAAAAAGAAAATCCTGAAATCTTGTAATCTCCAAACTGGCCTCTCAGCCTAATATTAGGCTGATACTTTCTGTTCTGTAAAGATCACAGCAAGGTTACTATGACTGATTTCACCTCTATACAGTATATTATATTATTATTATATACTAGCTGTAGTACCCGGCTACGCCCGGGTTAATAAATAACTGCTGTTAGCTACAGTGCCTACAAGTAGTATTCAACCCCCTGCATATTTAGCTGGTTTGATAAGATGCCAATAAGTTAGAGCCTTCAAACTGCAAACGAGAGTAGGATTTATTAACAGAAGCATAAATCTTACACACCAAAAAGTTATGTTGCTCAGTTGAATTTTAATAAATTTTAAACATAAAAGTGTGGGTCAATTATTATTCCACCCCTAGGTTTAATATTTTGTGGAATAACCCTTGTTTGCAATTACAGCTAATAATCGTCTTTTATAAGACCTGATCAGGCCGGCACATGTCTCTGGAGTTATCTTGGCCCACTCCTCCATGCAGATCTTCTCCAAGTTATCTAGGTTCTTTGGGTGTCTCATGTGGACTTTAATCTTGAGCTCCTTCCACAAGTTTTCAATTGGGTTAAGGTCAGGAGACTGACTAGGCCACTCCATCACCTTGATTTTTTCCCTCTTGAACCAGGCCTTGGTTTTCTTGGCTGTGTGCTTTGGGTCGTTGTCTTGTTGGAAGATGAAATTACGACCCATCTTAAGATTCTTGATGGAGGAGCGGAGGTTCTTGGCCAAAATCTCCAGGTAGGCCGTGCTATCCATCTTCCCATGGATGCGGACCAGATGGCCAGGCCTCTTGGCTGAGAAACAGCCCCACAGCATGATGCTGCCACCACCATGCTTGACTGTAGGGATAGTATTCTTGGGGTCGTATGCAGTGCCATCCAGTCTCCAAACGTCACGTGTGTGGTTGGCACCAAAGATCTCGATCTTGGTCTCATCAGACCATAGAATCTTGAACCAGTCTGTCTCAGAGTCCTCCAAGTGATCATGAGCAAACTGTAGACGAGCCTTGACATGACGCTTTGAAAGTAAAGGAACCTTACGGGCTCGTCTGGAACGGAGACCATTGCGGTGGAGTACGTTACTTATGGTATGGACTGAAACCAATTTCCCCACTGCCATGAGATCTTCCCGGAGCTCCTTCCTTGTTGTCCTTGGGTTAGCCTTGACTCTTCGGACAAGCCTGGCCTTGGCACGGGAGGAAACTTTCAAAGGCTGTCCAGGCCGTGGAAGGCTAACAGTAGTTCCATAAGCCTTCAACTTCCGGATGATGCTCCTAACAGTGGAGACAGGTAGGGCCAACTCCTTGGAAAGGGTTTTGTACCCCTTGCCAGCCTTGTGACCCTCCACGATCTTGTCTCTGATGGCCTTGGAATGCTCCTTTGTCTTTCCCATGTTGACCATGTATGAGTGCTGTTCACAAGTTTGGGGAGGGTCTTAAATAGTCAGAAAAGGCTGGCAAAAGAGATAATTAATCCACACATGTGAAGCTCATTGTTATTTGTGCCTGAACTACTTCTTAATACTGTAGGGGGACCAAACAGAATGCTGGTGGTTTGAGGGGTTGAATAATAAATGACCCTCTGAATTAACTTTTAACGCTTTAAAAAAAAACAAAAAACAAAAAGCAAAAAATTTTTGGTGGCACTGCATTTCCCACTTCCAGGCTGATCTACAGTCCAAATGTCACAATGCCAAGTTAATTCCGCATGTGTCAACCAGCTACATCTGCAGGGGGTTGAATACTACTTGTAGGCACTGTATAACAAAATAGAATTTGAATATATCATATTAATGACCTGTAGGAAAATAGAAGCTGAGCTGTGATTGGTTGCTATAGGCAGCCTAATAAATCTCCAGCCAACAGTAAACCCTCCCCCCGGCCGGGCAGTATATGTTACCTCACACATACACATAATAGACAGCTCATGTGACTGACATCTGCCTTAATTCCCTATATGGCACATGTGTTGCACATTGGCTGTTTTTAATCAGATGTTTATTTATGGAAATTAAAGATACCAGACGTATGAGGCGAGTTGTGCGAGGTGATTTATGCACATCTGTATCTGTCTGTGTGGTGTGTGTGTCCCAGTGGTGAGCGTGTGTCCCTGTGGTGTGTGTTCTTTTAGGGGGGAGGGGTGTCCCTGTGGTGTGTGTCCTTGTGGGGGAGGGGTGTCTCTGTGGTGTGGGTCCATCTCTATGGGGTCTGTGGCTGTAGTTGCGACGGTGTTGATGCCAATCCCGGACATACACACACACACACATATTCAGCTTTATATATTAGATAAGGGATTACACCAGATCCACCATTCACAATAGGTGATATCACAGCTCACCTCCTCCTCCTGTACAATGACTGATAACACCTCTATATACAGTAGATAACACAGGATCCACCATTCACAATAGGTGATATCACAGCTCACCTCCTCCTCCTGTACAATGACTGATAACACCTCTATACACAGTAGATAACACAGGATCCACCATTCACAATAGGTGATATCACAGCTCACCTCCTCCTGTACAATGACTGATAACACCTCTATATACAGTAGATAACACAGGATCCACCATTCACAATAGGTGATATCACAGCTCACCACCTCCTCCTGTACAATGACTGATAACACCTTTGTATACAGTAGATAACACAGGATCCACTATTCACAATAGGTGATATCACAGCTCACCTCCTCCTGTACAATGACTGATAACACCTCTATATACAGTAGATAACACAGGATCCACCATTCACAATAGGTGATATCACAGCTCACCACCTCCTCCTGTACAATGACTGATAACACCTTTGTATACAGTAGATAACACAGGATCCACCATTCACAATAGGTGATATCACAGCTCACCTCCTCCTCCTGTACAATGACTGATAACACTTCTAAATACAGTAGATAACACAGGATCCACCATTCACAATAGATGATATCACAGCTCACCTCCTCCTGTACAATCATTGATAACACCTCTATATACAGTAGATAACACAGGATCCATTCACAATAGGTGATATCATATCACAGCTCACCTCCTCCTGTACAATGACTGATAACACCTCTATATACAGTAGATAACACAGAATCCACCATTCACAATAGGTGATGTCACAGCTCACCTCCTCCTGTACAATGACTGATAACACCTCTATATACAGTAGAGAACACAGGATCCACCATTCACAATAGGTGATTTCACAGCTCATCTCCTCCTCCTGTACAATGACTGATAACACCTCTATATACAGTAGATAACACCGGAGCCACCATTCACAATAGATGATATCACAGCTCACCTCCTCCTCCTGTACAATGACTGATAACACCTCTATATACAGTAGATAACACAGGATCCACCATTCACAATAGGTGACATCACAGCTCACCTCCTCCTGTACAATGACTGATAACACCTCTATATACAGTAGATAACACAGGATCCACCATTCACAATAGGTGATATCACAGCTCACCTCCTCCTCCTGTACAATGACTGATAACACCTCTATATACAGTAGATAACACAGGATCCACCATTCACAATATGTGATATCACAGCTCACCTCCTCCTCCTGTACAATGACTGATAACACCTCTATATACAGTAGATAACACAGGATCCACCATTCACAATAGGTGATATCACAGCTCACCTCCTCCTCCTCCTGTACAATGACTGATGACACCTCTATATACAGTAGATAACACAGGATCCACCAGTAGATAACACAGGATCCACCATTCACAATAGGTGATATCACAGCTCACCTCCTCCTCTTGTACAATAACTGATAACACCTTTCTTTATACAGAATATCAAGTTTTCCAACTGTTGGCCACTATGCCTATAGAGGGTGGTCTCCAGTACCATTGCTTCTATAGAAGAATATGGACCCTCGGGGAGGTACTATATACAGCTCATAGAACAAACCTACATGCTTAAGAAGTCTGTACGACAGACACGTAGACACGGCATGTGCAGTATGTGCTGTGTGCAGTATGGCACCTCTGATAGGGTTTTTAGGCTTACATAATCAATTTGCTTGTATAAATGGATAGAAATTTGCAACACCTCCAGTTCTTCTCCAGCAGTTTGCATCTATCAACTCTTTATGGAATAGACATCTATTACACTTTTCATGTAGATATTCTACCCTAAGCAAGGATCACCTAGTTATGACTTGTCTACACATCATATGTAGAGAGCAATCAATGGAGAAGACATCATGGTAGGAAGAACAGAAGGAACAAGGTGAAGAGGAAAACCAGCAATCACATAGCTTGATACAATCAAGAAAATGGCAGACAAGACCATGGTCATCTAGGCTTGGAGAAGACCCTGGTGGACATATCTAGGCTTGGAGAAGACCCTGGTGGACATATCTAGGCTTGGAGAAGACCCTGGTGGACATATCTAGGCTTGGAGAAGACCCTGGTGGACACATCTAGGCTTGGAGAAGACCCTGGTGGACATATCTAGGCTTGGAGAAGACCCTGGTGGACATATCTAAGCTTGGAGAAGATCCTGGTATACACATCTAGGCTTGGAGAAGACCCTGGTGGACACATCTAGGCTTGGAGAAGACCCTGGTGGACATATCTAAGCTTGGAGAAGATCCTGGTATACACATCTAGGCTTGGAGAAGACCCTGGTGGACATATCTAGGCTTGGAGAAGACCCTGGTGGACATATCTAGGCTTGGAGAAAATCCTGGTGGACATATCTAGGCTTGGAAAAGATCCTGGTGGACATATCTAGGCTTGGAAAAGATCCTGGTGGACATATCTAAGCTTGGAGAAGATCCTGGTGGACATATCTAGGCTTGGAGAAGATCCTGGTGGACATATCTAAGCTTGGAGAAGATCCTGGTGGACATATCTAGGCTTGGAGAAGACCCTGGTGGACATATCTAAGCTTGGAGAAGATCCTGGTGGACATATCTAGGCTTGGAGGAAACCCTGGTGGACATATCTAGGCTTGGAGAAGATCCTGGTGGACATATCTAGGCTTGGAGAAGACCCTGGTGGACATATCTAGGCTTGGAGAAGATCCTGGTGGACATATCTAGGCTTGGAGAAGACCCTGGTGGACACATCTAGGCTTGGAGAAGACCCTGGTGGAGATATCTAGGCTTGGAGAAGACCCTGGTGGACATATCTAGGCTTGGAGAAGACCCTGGTGGACATATCTAAGCTTGGAGAAGATCCTGGTATACACATCTAGGCTTGGAGAAGACCCTGGTGGACACATCTAGGCTTGGAGAAGACCCTGGTGGACATATCTAAGCTTGGAGAAGATCCTGGTATACACATCTAGGCTTGGAGAAGACCCTGGTGGACATATCTAGGCTTGGAGAAGACCCTGGTGGACACATCTAGGCTTGGAGAAAATCCTGGTGGACATATCTAGGCTTGGAAAAGATCCTGGTGGACATATCTAGGCTTGGAAAAGATCCTGGTGGACATATCTAAGCTTGGAGAAGATCCTGGTGGACATATCTAGGCTTGGAGAAGATCCTGGTGGACATATCTAAGCTTGGAGAAGATCCTGGTGGACATATCTAGGCTTGGAGAAGACCCTGGTGGACATATCTAAGCTTGGAGAAGATCCTGGTGGACATATCTAGGCTTGGAGGAAACCCTGGTGGACATATCTAGGCTTGGAGAAGATCCTGGTGGACATATCTAGGCTTGGAGAAGACCCTGGTGGACATATCTAGGCTTGGAGAAGATCCTGGTGGACATATCTAGGCTTGGAGAAGACCCTGGTGGACATATCTAGGCTTGGAGAAGACCCTGGTGGACATATCTAGGCTTGGAGAAGATCATGGTGGACATATTTAGGTTTGGAGAAAGAAGACCCTGGTGGACCTAACTAGGCTTGGAGAAGACCCTGGAAGACCTATCTCGGCTTGGAGAAGACGCTGTTGACATATCTATGCTTGGATAAGAACCTGATGGGCCGATCTAGGCAGCAGAAGATTGACCTTCCAATAGATCATCCATCCATCAAGTTGCCATGCCTCAAGATTGACCTGAAGGACGTTAAATAAAATAATAATCTACACAAATGTCTCTCCCTTTCAGAACATTCCACTTGCTACATGAACATCACTGATGACCTGCTTGTTTTCCCTCTCACCGAGTCCTCGTCATGCATTTTCCTCATTCCTCTACAAACCTTTGCATAAAAGATAGTAACCATGCAAATCAACAGGTGTCCGTCATCCCATAGACAATGTCATCATGGTAACATTCACAGCTCTGGATGGTCTGGGACGTGCACTTTTCCTTCATGCAATAACTTTTTGTATAAGAAGCTTTTTATAATCTTTTCCATGTCTTGCTAACCATGGTCTATCATCATGGGCACAACTAAAAATCACATATGTGCCACCACCATGTGCAATTTACACTATTGGTCTCCCAATATGGGGCACAGGACCCTTCTGAGCTCCCATGTGAAGCGGACACTGCTCAACCACCCTAGAGTTATGCCCTTGGATGGTATACAGATAGGACCCATCACTTGCCATTGATATGTTTTTTCCTTTTACCTACCGTCTAACCTTGCTTTTGCCCCTCTCTGTTCCTGAGATCTGCCCTCATCTTCTCTGTATGTAAAGGCAGCCAAGGAGGAGTGCTCTTCAACTTTTATTTGGGGGCGTCTTATGTGAAGATCACACCCACTTGGCTAACAAGACTAGACATACATAAAAATAATAAAGGGCCATATCTCAGGAATGGAGAGGCAAGATAAACAATTCGGGATTCAGGAGAACTGCAGCATTTACACAAGGAAAAAAAAATATATTTTTCAAAGTGACAGGTCATCTTTAAAGGGGTTATTCTGGACTTTAAGATTAATAATGTCAGATAAGTAGGCGTGCAACACTCAGCATCCCCACCGATCAGCCGCTGACCAGGGCTGTAGAGTTGGTAAGCCAAACATCCGACTCTTCAATTTCCCTAAACCCGACTCTGACACCAACTCTGCCAAAGTGGACACCGACACTGACTCCATAGCCCTGGTTGTGAAGTCATTAAGCCAAACGTCCAACTCTCGACTCCTCAAATTTCCCTAAATCCAACTCCAAGTCCACCCAAAACGGGTCTGACTCCACAGCCCTGCGCCGACGATGCTGCCCCCGGCCAGAACTCCTCAGTTTTGGAGCTACACAGCACAGCTCCGTTAATGGAGCAGGTGCATCGGCCAGGAGCCACATATCCGCCCTCTATTGATTAGAATAGGAGTACCGGGATGATGCTACTGTACAGTTGATGCAGCCGTGCTGTGCAGCTCTGCAACAGAGTAGCCGCAGCTAGCAGTTGTACCTCCACAGACCAAACACTGATGACCCATGTTAAGGATTAAAGCCCCAGACAACCCCTTTAAGTTGGCTGGTGCGCTCTGTGGTACTATTGGTTCCCTCCTGTATAAATATATATCATACAGTCATATATCCACATCCTAGAGTAGAGGTCGCCAACTTTTCTGACCTTGAGAGCCACATTCAGCTAAGGGGCAGTAGCTGAATGCGAGCTTGCCACTTTCACTCATCAGAGTCCCCATTACTGCAGTCATGACACACAGAGGCAGTAGACCAAGATCCAGGGGCTCCTACCTTACACCCATTCAGATCTGCTCTTCTATAGGGGGCTACTCACATAATTTACCCTCTGCACACCTGCTCTTTATAGCGGTTTACTAGACCTGGTAGTAATGCATCAAGCTGAAAGACAGCCGCGAGCCAAACATCATGGACCCGCGAGCTACATGTGGTTCCCAAACTACAGGTTGGGCGCATTGTCCCTAGAGTATGGTACCCAAATAGTGCCCATACCAAAATGCTGCATTAAAAATACAACACATTGTACACTTACTACATAGCAGTGCCAAGTAGTAATACTTAGTAAGATACCCTATCTTACAGTGGTAAATTATACCACCATACTATGACCAACAGCTTCATACATAAAGCAACCCAATACCAGTGCATGTACATAAATTATATATAGCCAACTCTTATATCCAATTACTGTTCAACCTCTTAATTAATAGTTGGGAAATTGGATTAATTATCTGTAAAACGACAGGTGATTAAAGGAATTGTCTAAGACTAGTAAAATGGATGTTTTTTTTACAGAAACAGCGCCACCCTTGACCCTGAGGTGTGTTTGGTATTGTAGTTCTCGTCGTAAAGTGATATTGCTCCCATTATTTGACCTTTGATTAGATTTAGTACAGAGGCCAAACTGAACTAAGAATAATTAAGTAAGTGGTGAGTATTATGGACACCCTCCGCACCCCTATCTAAACTTAGCTGTTATGGCTTGTGTCTGATTTGCTTAGATAAGTTCAGCCCTGAGTATTGTATTCTAGCATGGAAGGTAATAACAATGTCGTCCTCTGTATCTGGTGAGTGAGATCGGCGGGGATTACTCACAATGATCTGTTATCTTCTTCATTCATCCTTCACGAGAAATTGAATCAAACTTGGTAAACAGGTTTGTTGTGGCTGTATCGGCCCGAGACGGAAACTTTTTTCCTGCCTTGTTCTTTCCTCGGGCTCTGGTGCCAGGATGACAGTGCAGGTCTGCTTTTACTTTTGTACTAGCAAACACTGCCCAGCTCGAAGGAGAAAGGCGCCAACAGATTATGCAAAAAGGAAATATTGCATACAGCACTGCACAAACGTAGAGTGAACAGAAAGCTGCCGTCGGGGAAGGAGAACTCACACTGGTGTGCAAGAAATGGAAGTTATGTAATGATTAACCAGATACAATACTGAAATAGCTTATTAGTACCTGGGTCAGAGGTATCAACTGGCTGAGATTGTCCGGCCAATCCCCAAAGACATTGTGACTGCCAATTTAAAGGGGGCACTGCTATAGGGTACACTAATTCATTACAATCTTTCACCCTGTCCACACAGGACTAAATGTGTCGGGAGGATTTACGGCTCAATACAACATCTGAGCAATGTGACAGTGAGGGCACCAGGTCTCTGATCTTACATGGATATTGGGATCATAACATTATCATCTAAGCCAATTAAGGATTCTCTCTCTAAGCTCAGTGTTTGTTTAAATGTGCACTGATGATGCCGCCTCGGCTCTGCTTGTGTATATATTTGTGTTTCTTCAGATACTTTGTTATACCATATTTTCACAGACCTTACACAATACAGATGCTGCAGCCACTTTATATAACACCCCAATGATTACAGCTCTTGGTTTGGCCACCCTCCTCACACATAGCAAAACTCGCACAATCAACACGCAACCCTGGCACACCAGCCTGACTAAAGAATTGAGGCGGGCCTCCGGGTCCCTGAGCAGAGATGGAAAAGATCCCATTCCACAGAGCACTTCTTTGCATACAAGTAATCTCTCGCCAATTTCAAGTTTGCACTCACTGCTGCACAACAAACCTACTTCTCATCTCTCATATCCTCCCTGTCTCACAATCCTAAACAGCTATTCAACCATTTCAATTCTCTACTCTGTCTCCCAGCACCTCCTCCTTCTCCTCTCAACTCAGTTGAAGACTTTGCCTCATTCTTCAAGCAGAAGATTGATAATATCATAGAAAGCTTTGGCCCACCGTCCCCAGAGCCACTCCTCATAACAACCCAGTCCTCTCCTTCCAAAACCAGCTTCTCCACAATGACAGAAGATCAGCTCTCCTCTCTTCTTTCATGGTCACGTCTCACCACCTGTGCACTTGACCCGCTCCTGTCCCACTCCATCCTCAACCTAACCAGAGTCTTCATCCCAACCCTAACCCATCTCTTCAACCTAAAACTAACAACTGGTGTCTTCCCCTCATGCCTCGATCACACCCATACTCAAACAGCTCCCCCTTAACTCATCTTCTGTGTTTAGCTATCACCCCATATCACTTCTTCACTATACTTCAAAACTGTTGTAACAGCATGTCCATCTTGAACTGTCCTCCCACCTCTCCTCCTGCTCCCTCTTTGTCCGGTTACAATCTGGCTTTTGATCGTATCCTTCAAATGACACTGCCCTTACTAAAGTCACCAATGGCGTACCAACCGCCAAAAGCATGCAACACTACTCTGTCCTCTTTCTCATGGACCTGTCCTCTGCCTTCGACACTGTGGAACATTCCATCTTGCGACAGATTCTCTCATCTCTTGGTATTGCAGACTTGGCCCTATCCTGGATCTCTTCATATCTAAGGCTGCCTTCACATTAGCGTTTGTGTCTGCATGCTGATGGCATGCAGACACAAACGCTGTCAGAAGCAGGCTCCAAATGATGTGTCCGCAGCGGATAATGTCCGCCTGCGGACACATCACTATGGAGCCCGGCAGCCAATCGCCCCCGGCCGCCGGTAACCTCCGGGACTGTCGGCGGGCGGAGAAACAGCTGATCTGAGAGCTGTTTGAATCTTCCCGCGCCGACACTGTGAGGAGATGTCGGCGCGGGAAGATTCAAACAGCTGTCACATCAGCTGTTCTCCCCGCCGACATCGCTAGCAGATTACAGGCGGCGGGGAGAAGGAGGACAGCAGAGGGTCAGCTGATCTCCCGGTGGCCGTCGGTGAGCTCCTGTGACATCACCGGCGGCCACCGGGAGATTTTTCAATGGGTCCGCAGCGTTCTCCCGCGCTGTCAAGCGCTGAACACTGCGGACCCATTGACGGCAATGCATTTTTTGTACGCTTGGGGACGCTTGCTGATCTTCCAAGATCCCCAAACGCACAAAAAATGCAACATGCTGCGTCCCGGGTGCGGATGCTGGACACCGGAAGGAGCAGATATCGTCCGCATCCGCACCCGAACGCAGCAAACGCAGGCACCATGCGTTCCTATGTTAAACATAGGAACGCAGTGCGCATGCGTTTGAATGCGTATGGGAACGCAGCATACGCTGCGGCGCCAAACGCTAATGTGAAGGCACCCTAACATAATGGACATTCAGTGTTTCCCTGTCTCACACCATCTCCTTATCTCGCCCCCTATCTGTAGGTGTCCCCCAAAATTCAGTCCTAGGACCCCTATTCTTCAGTGTACAGACAATTCAGAGTCTCATGGCTTCCAGTATAATCTCAATGCTGATGACAGACAGATCTACCTCTCTGGACGTGATATCACCTCCTTACTAACCAAAATCACACAGTGTGTCTGCTCTTTCATCTTTTTTTCTGCTTGATTTCTAAAACTGACCATGGACAAAACAGACATTATCTTTCCCCCCCATCACACTATCACTCCCACAGACCTATCCATCAAAGTGGCTGGCTTCTCACTTTTCCCAGTCCCACATGCTCGCTGCCTCAGTGTAACCCTTGCCTCCACGCTCTCTGTCAAGCCACATATCAAAGCCCTTGCCACTTCTGCCAACTCAAACTTAAATATATTTCCTGGAACTATATATTCCTTGATCAAGAAACTGCAAAAACACTTGTGCATGCCCTTATCATCTCCTGCTTTGTCTACTGCAACTTCCTTCTATCTGGCCTGCCCTCTAGCACCCTCTCATATGTCCTAAACTCTGCTGCCCGACTAATCCATCTGTCCCCCTGCTATTCCTCAACCCTCCTCTCTGCCAAGTCCTTCACTGGCTCTCTATTTCTCAGAGGCTTGGGTTCAACACCTTAACCAGGACATACAAAGCCATCTACAACCTGTCTCCTCCATACATCTGCGATATGGTCTCCTGGTACTTACCCCCCACAACCTCCAATCCTCACAAGATCTCCTTCTCTCCTCCCCTCTTATTTCTTCTTCCCACAACCACTCTACCCTCACCTACTGTATCCTCACCCATCTCTTGTAGACTGTGAGTCCTCACAGGCAGGGTCCTCTCTCCTCACCTGCTGTATCCTCATCCATCCCTTGTAGACTGAGCCCTCGTGGGCAGGGTCCTCTCTCCTCACCTGCTGTATCCTCATCCATCCCTTGTAGACTGTGAGCCCTCGTGGGCAGGGTCCTCTCTCCTCACCTGCTGTATCCTCATCCATCCCTTGTAGACTGTGAGCCCTCGTGGGCAGGGTCCTCTCTCCTCACCTGCTGTATCCTCACCCATCTCTTGTAGACTGTGAGTCCTCACAGGCAGGGTCCTCTCTGCTCACCTACTGTATCCTCACCCATCCCTTGTAGACTGAGCCCTTGTGGGCAGGGTCCTCTCTCCTCACCTACTGTATCCTACCCCATCCCTTGTAGACTATGAGCCCTCGAAGACAGGGTCCGCTCTCCACACCTACTGTATCCTCACCCATCCCTTGTAGACTGTGAGCCCTCACAGACAGGGTCCTCTCTCCTCACGTACTGTATCCTCTCCCATCCCTTGTAGACTGTGAACCCTCGAAGGCAGGTCTCTCTCTCCTCACCTACTGTATCCTCACCCATTCCTTGTAGACTGTGATCCCTCGTGGACAGGTCCCTCTCTCCTCACCTACTGTATCCTCTCCCATCCCTTGTAGACTGTGAACCCTCGAAGACAGGTCTCTCTCTCCTCACCTACTGTATCCTCACCCATTCCTTGTAGACTGTGAGCCCTCGTGGACAGGGTCCTCTCTCATCACCTACTGTATCCTCACCCTTCCCTTGTAGACTGTGAGCCCTCGCAGGCAGGGTCCTCTCTCCTCACCTACTGTATCCTCCGCATCCCTTGTAGACTGTGAGTCCTCGTAGGCAGGGTTCTCTCTCCTCACCTCGAGGTCAGACCACAGCCATAGGTGGTGGAATCACATTGGAGATTGTCCATTAGGGCCCCGAGGCTACAAGGTACGGAGTGATTTTCCGACTGTGATAGCGCACAGTAATCGGATCACAGCTCATACGTCAGAGGATATTAACGTGCGCTCAACATAGCAATGTCACAATGATCTCACCCAACACATAACAACTTTGTACAGAAAGAGGTTTTAAGAGTTGCCGATATTCAGCCCTTTTCTTATCTTTGTCTCACAAAGCCATGATGAAGTATTCTCATCACCCTTTTCAGATGATCTTGTTAGCACATCCAACACCGCGAAGGGAAAAAAAAAAGAAAGTGTGGTGGCCATGTCAAGATGTTTTTGTTGACGGTGCTCGTCTTTCGGGGGGAACAGAGCGAGCGCTGGATATCTGCGGAG
The DNA here is from genome assembly GCA_033576535.1 of Allobates femoralis. NCBI lineage: Eukaryota > Metazoa > Chordata > Amphibia > Anura > Aromobatidae > Allobates > Allobates femoralis. The sequence continues at coordinate 24,473,031 of JARQOC010000012.1, forward strand.
TTCTATTTGGTAAACCTTTATATTCAAGTGAAAATGTGGACTCGATGTATCTACCGGGTGCAGAGTGATTCTATTAACCCCCTCCCTGCCACTGAGGGTGACATCGGGAACTTTGCATTTTCCCACTAAGTGAGACACTGTGCGGAAACACAATCTAAAGAGGTTATTGCATTTTAACGCATTGAGGACAGACATTTTTTCTACTTTTCTGAGCGTCGCAATAATTGTTTTTTACAGTCAGTTAGAAAAGACTAATCATCTTCTATAGGAAAGCATTGTGGGCATGCTGTGTGTTATGTGCAGAGGTCACTGTGCAGGGAGGGGGAGGAAGGCACCGCACCAGGCTGACTAATAAAAAGAAGGAAAATTGGGTTGTAGTGTGATCTGCTGGAGCGCCAGGAAAGGGACTGAGAGAGTGGTTACAAACCTTTATACAACATAAACGTCACAATGCGTGTCGGCGGTGGTCTGCTGCCTTCATCAGGTGAACCGTCACCATGTCATCCCAGTAAAGTTCAGCACAAACCGCGCGGTTTCCGGCAGACACTGGCTAGGGTCACATTTCCGTTTTTTTTGTAAAATCCTGATCCGGTCCAGTCTTGTGAGGGCGGGCACGTCGTTAAAGGGGCGTGGCTAATCGCGGCACTTAGTTAGCCACGCCCCTTTAATGACGTGCCCGCCCTCACAAGACTGGATTACGGCCAGAAGGGGCGGCCATCAAGAAGGAGCGGGCGGAGGCTACTGCACACAGCCCCGCCCATGGAATTCCCTTCACTCTGCCTCCGGAACATGTAAATATATTCTTACATGACGATTGTGACACTTATTGGTGTACATCACATAATTAAAGCATAATTGTAATAGAGGGGTGTATGCACCCCTCTATAGTGATACGGGGGGGTAGGGGCAACTTTGGCTGACATGCACGGGCTCCTCGCCCGTGCACAGTAAGAAATTGTTGAAGAACACTATAGAAGTGGGCGGCCGGTCTGTAGGGGGTCTAAGCCCCCCTACAGACCTCTAACAGTCATGTAGGTCAGCTATTTAACTCTTTACTAGGTTTGCTGAGCCGGGAAACGCAAACTCTGCAGTTACCGGATGGCTCAGGATTACACATCCTGAGCCATCCGGTGACCGCAGTCCGGTATTCAGCACACATTTTTGTAAAAAAATGTGTGTGCTCGGCATTGCGTTCACCGCATCCGGATCCGGATGCGGTGAATGCAATTTATGTTTTCAATGTGACCCTACCCACTCACTACCTAGGTTGTCTCCGGTGTTGTGCAAGGGTGCACAACCCGGTAAGGTCAGTGCGATACTTTGTCAAATACAGGACCACCAGGTATAACCCAGGAGCGCACCTTTATCTAATTGTATCATTACTAATAAATAGAAGAGCCACAGATGCCAGCGGAAGAAAGGGCGTCACTTCTTCCCCCGTGCAGCGGCACAGACCACTGTTGTGACCGGTGGACAGGGATGTGCAAATTAATTCGCCCCAACACGAATACCTACAAATCACACCTGGATCTTTATAGGTATCACCGGAAATCACTGACCGGATGGGGACATCAGCCGAGCAGGACAAACCTCTTTAAATATGAAGGTCGGCTACATCTGAATGAAATCAAATATAGCCATAAGGCAGCAAAGCAGCAGCAATCCTTCCTCACCCCTATAGGCAGCTGTAGGACAAGATGGCTCTGACACACGTGGGGTATAAAGGTGCGACTCCTTGTGCGAGGCCAAAACTTTGTCCACCTTGATGGCCATTAGGCTCGCCAGCTTCAGCCGCAATGTGTGATTGCACCATTAATGTGTCCACTTTCAATATAACAACCATTGAACTTTCCAAACAGAAGCGCATGCATGCTCAATTTGGATGAGCATGCATGTGTTATCAATTGAATAAGCCACTACCAGATAAAATGGAGAGTCGGGAGACATTTAAATGTCAACAGTCCCGCTGAAATCAGCATGTTCACTTGACTTTAAAGAGATGTCAACACAAAGGGAATCAACTGGGCCTTACTCACCCTCCTTGGGTCCAGTCTCTGCCGATGCTGTTTTTGTCTGCAGCCAATTAGTGAGCTTAGCAGTTCTGATTGGCTCATGCCATCAACTCTGGTACAACCACGGAGCTTACCGATTGGCTGCAGCGCTGTTGATGTGATGTCAGCTGTGCAACCAATAACAGACAATTGCAACAACTTTTGGAGTTGTGCATTTGCAGCCACCACTGTTTGCAACGAGCCCCCATCATTGTCGATATAGGTGTGATTCCCATAAATGTCCCAGATGGGAAGACCTCAAACTATACATGATTGAGTGGGTTCACATACTGATGTATTGAAGAGTTACCTGGGATGAAGGAGGCTCCTCGGTCACATCGTCCTCATGTTCAGGCTCCACAAAGCTGTCATCTGCCGCCTGTAAGGATACGTAAAGGAAGTCCTCAGTGATAATTCATTAAAGGTCCCCACAAGAGGAGCTGCACACGGCAGAACGTAAAACCAAGCCACCCGCGAAGAGACAGGAGCAGCTATCAAAGCATCAATCACAGGTCACAAACTAGTTTGGCCACATATTTCCATAATATCCAGGCGGTGAGGAGGACGCAGGGCCGATAATGAATGGGTGCACAACAAGCCGCGTCCCCAATCCCTGCTGTGATACAGACACATGACTGACAACTGCAGCAACACATTGTCTGATACCGGACTGAAGGAGGACTGCTCACCACAGAAACATACAAGAAAGCAGAATTTAAAGGGGTTTTCCCATGAACAAAGGTAATTTTAATCAAAAGATCTTGGAATAATAATAAAGTCCACAATAGGATGTTTTAAAAAATCTTCCTCAGCGGAGATAATCCTATATATGTGTCCCTGCTGTGTACTGTGTAATGGTTGTGTCTGACCATACAGGGCCATGGTCTGATCATACCACATCTCCTGTGCTGAGATAATCTTATATATGTGTCCCTGTTATGTACTGTGTAATGGATGTGTCTGACCATACAGGGACATGGTCTAATCATACCACATCTCCTAGGCATGGCAGGATGCAAAAGAGTATACAGAAATGTCTGTATACTCTTATATTCTGTGATCCCCGGCTGTAATGTCTGTATACTCATATTCTGTGATCCCTGGCTGTAATGTCTGTATACTTTTATATTCTGTGATCCCTGGCTGTAATGTCTGTATACTCTTATATTCTGTGATCCCTGACTGTAATGTCTGTATATTCTTATATTCTGTGATCCCCGGCTGTAATGTCTGAATACTCTTATATTCTGTGATCCCCGGCTGTAATGTCTGTATACTCTTATATTCTGTGATCCCCGGCTGTAATGTCTGTATATTCTTATATTCTGTGATCCCCGGCTGTAATGTCTGTATACTCTTATATTCTGTGATCCCCGGCTGTAATGTCTGTATACTCATATTCTGTGATCCCTGGCTGTAATGTCTGTATATTCTTATATTCTGTGATCCCCGGCTGTAATGTCTGTATACTCTTATATTCTATGATTCCCAGCTATAATGTCTGTATACTCTTATATTCTGTGATCCCCGGCTGTAATGTCTGTATATTCATATTCTGTGATCCCTGGCTGTAATGTCTGTATATTCTTATATTCTGTGATCCCCGGCTGTAATGTCTGTATACTCTTATATTCTGTGATCCCCGGCTGTAATGTCTGTATACTCATATTCTGTGATCCCTGGCTGTAATGTCTGTATATTCTTATATTCTGTGATCCCCGGCTGTAATGTCTGTATACTCTTATATTCTATGATTCCCAGCTATAATGTCTGTATACTCTTATATTCTGTGATCCCCGGCTGTAATGTCTGAATACTCTTATATTCTGTGATCCCCGGCTGTAATGTCTGTATACTCATATTCTGTGATCCCTGGCTGTAATGTCTGTATACTCTTATATTCTGTGATCCCCGGCTGTAATGTCTGTATACTCTTATATTCTGTGATCCCCGGCTGTAATGTCTGTATACTCTTATATTCTGTGATCCCCGGCTGTAATGTCTGTATACTCATATTCTGTGATCCCTGGCTGTAATGTCTGTATACTCTTATATTCTGTGATCCCGTGCTGTAATGTCTGTATACTCTTATATTCTGTGATCCCCGGCTGTAATGTCTGTATACTCTTATATTCTGTGATCCCCAGCTGTAATGTCTGTATACTCTTATATGCTGTGATCCCCGGTTGTAATGTCTGCAAAACCTTTTGCACCAATGGGAGGGCTGAGATTGTCAAAAGGCCCCTGCCATATCTCGTCAGTGTATTACTTCTGAGGAGGCCTGATTACATCACATGCCAGAGTATACCCAAGGAAACCCGGTGGCCCGACACTCCCTCCATGTGGCCACCACAAGCACGGAAACAAGTAACTGAACCTTATTTGTCTGTAAATCTATGTGTATTCCATTTATCTTTTATTTGCAAAACTGACTGTAACATCTGTAATATCTTTATAACTAATACTTATATAAATATTATCTAGTTTGCCTTTGCGGCAATTAAATATATCAATTTAATCTTGGATTGCTCTCTTATCTCGATCACGAAACTCCCACATCCGTGTGCTCATTTAACATTATACACTACCTGTGTTGGTTGCTGACCCGCTATAAGCCTCTGTTCATGGACCGGTCTTATATCAAACTAGATACTGGTGGCAGCAATTGGTGCTTGTGTTATTCGGGGCCTCTATCAGTGATGGGGTGGCGGTTATTACATGTACTACTTCTGGCCTGAGTATAATGGGGGCCCTATAGAGCTGCCAGGTTTGGTGGCAAATTCATCACAAATACTATTAAATAGACCTGTCAGATCTGATGAGGCTGGTGTACTTACTTTGAACAGAGCAGAATGGCTGTATATTCATTTTAAAACATGTCCCGCCTGATAGTAGTAGATTTTATCATAGTCAGTACACCAATCTCATTAGGTTTAAAGATCTATTTTACAATGCATACCTGTTTACATTGTGAAATTTGGTGACACATTTAAATCTACATGAGGAGGCATAAAAGTGATGCCCCATGTATTAAAGACTTTCCATTATTCTACAGCTATAAAGAACAGATGGTGAGATCTAAGAATCCAATATTTGCCAATCCAGGCGGTCCTATCTCTGCTATAACAGGGCAGAGTTGAGGTCACTTTACTGACATCACACATATAGCAATAAATCAGCAATAGACTACACAATGTGAAAGTTTCCAAAACGTTCTTGCCTCTATGATCAGTGTAGAGTCTTCGGTCTCCTCGGCCAAGGAAGGCAAGAAATAAGAATCCTTCCTTTGTACCTAAATGCAAACACATTTGCGTTAATTTGTGAATTTTCTGATTTTTTTGTTACATAAATGCCTGTATTTTGCATCAAAAGAATAAATATTGCAATTGGGTTTCATGAAAAATGTTACATTTTTAGTTTATCAGCTTAGGTATCCATGGTTATGACCACTAGAAACTAACTATCACTATATGAGTGGTCGTAATCGTGGATACCTAAATGTCACTATATGAATGGCAATAACTATAGATATGTAACTGTCACTACTACGAATGGTTATAACCAATGGATACCTAACTGTCACTATACGAGTGGTCATAACCATGGATACCTGTCACTATACGAATGGTCATAACCACATATACCCAACTGTCACTATACGAGTGGTCATAGCCACAGATATCCAACTGTCACTATATGAATGGTCATAACCATGGATACTAAATGTCACTATATGAATGGCCATAACCACAGATATCTAACTGTCACTTTATGAATGGTCATAACCATGGATACCTGTCACTATACGAATGTTCATAACTATGGATACCTAACTGTCACTATATGAGTGGTCATAACCATGGATACCGGTAACTATATGATGGTCATAACCATGGATACTTGTCACTATACGAATGGTCATAATCATGGATACTTGTCACTATACGAATGGTCATAACTACGGATACCTAACTGTCACTATACGAATGGTCATAACTATATGAGTGGTCATAACCATGGATACCTAACTGTCACTATACGAGTGGTCATAACCATGGATACCTGTCACTATACGAATGGTCATAATAACCATGAATACCTAAATAATTGTCACTACACAAATGGTCATAACATGGATACCTATGCTGCTGCAATGTCTTGCATATGAGTTAATCATGAGAACTATACTACATTTCTAACTGGTGGGATATGCTATTATTATTATTACACGTACTACATACTGGGATAGGATGTTGGAGATGGGACTACTCCTTTAAGGGGGTAAAACCCATCAGGCATTTCACACTATTGGAGTTGACATGTCCCTTACTTCCATTTGGAAGAGGTTCACGCCTTCAGTTAATGGAGACAACATTGACTCCAAGTCTTGGTCGTGCGGCTCCTGCTGTAACCGTTCAAGGTGTTCAATGAGCGAGTTGCGTTGGGCGAGTAGAATCACTTCTTTCTTCTGGTTTAGTCTTTCCATTTGTTTCTTCATAGATTCAGCCTGCTCCTAAATAGAAAGAAGGAAGCAATTTACTATCTGTATACACCATGAGCGGCTGGAGGTAGAACGAGAGTTTCCATGTTGGTGCAGGATGCCAATCTGATAGTTAGAGAAAACCAGATATTGTCATCTTCCACCACCAAGCTAAAAGATGACCATGTTGGTTGGATCTACTTGCTCTAGTGTTATATTCCTCACTCCCAGTCTCTACGGCTGAGCTCTGACATCATCTCACTATCCAGAGTCACCAGAAAGCGGCTGCTGCATTCCCTGCCTAGGCTTTTAGACTGGCTCTAATAGATCTTAATGATTGGTTGTGTTATTCCATGTGATGTTACAGCTGCAAGGTCTAATGCCTGCCCAGTGCACCTGAGGTCATGTGGGTCCTTCTCTGGTTGAAGCAACCTTTTATAACGTGCAAAATGACAGATACCATTTTAGGCAACTTGTATGAAATAAATAACAAATTGTTCAATTTTGCTTTAGGATGTTCCTAAATTTTGATAAAAATTATTTAATTCGCAGCATTAAATTGATTGCTCATCTCTAATTGCCATCATGCATTTTCAGGAGAAGATGGTCACTTGACCCCAATATTTATGTCGAAATATTAAAAAAAAAAAGTTGGGAGGTCCCTGTAATATATGAAGTCCGCCAGATCGAGTGATCAAGTGATCGCCAGATCATGGGAAGACCCCAATACACTTCTATGTCTTACAGCACATATGGACAGTGGTGGCTTTTATGAGACAACCCCTTTAAGTGAATATTGTACAAGATTAAGGGCGCTCCACCAGACCCAACAATATGGAAACCATTGTCAATAACTCACTTACGAATGCTAATTGCAATCAGGAAAAAACTACCGTATATACTCGTGTATAAGCCGAGTTTTTCAGCACAGAAATTGTGCTGAAAAGTGCCCCCCTCGGCTTATACACGAGTCAGTGACGGCTGACTGTGTGGGGCCGGTGTCCGGGGGATGGAGGAGGCAGGGGGGAGGCTGTATAGTGAGCGGCCGGTCACGTGGGGCCGCTCATTAGTGCAATGCAATATGCACTGCATCCCCCTGTCCATCAGCGGCAGGGGGAGCCGTGCATATTACATAGCACTGTCAGTGCTCTCCCGCCCCCCTGTGGTAGTATACAGCAGCCCCCCCGTGGTAGCATACAGCAGCCCCCCCGTAGTATATACAGCAGCCCCCCCCTGTGAGAATACAGCAGATCCCCCGTGGTAGTATACAGCAGCCGCCCCGTAGTATATACAGCAGCCCCCCCGTGGTAGTATACAGCAGCCCCCCTGTGGGTATATAGAGCCCCCCCCCGTTGCTGCCGCACACCTGTAAAAAGAAGATCTTTCATACTTATCCTCCTGCTGTCACGCGATCATCCTCCGCTCTCCTTCTTGCTTGCACCCGGCGTCCATCCACGTGACCGCGCACAAATAGTGACGTCATTATTTGTGCGCGGTCATATGGATGGACGCCGGGGCCCGGGTGCAAGCAAGAAGGAGAGCGGAGGATGATCGCGTGACAGCAGGAGGATAAGTATGAAAGATCTTCTTTTTACAGGTGTGCCGCAGCAACGGGGGGGGGCTCTATATACCCACAGGGGGGCTGCTGTATACTACCACGGGGGCTGCTGTATATACTACGGGGGGGCTGCTGTATACTACCACGGGGGGGCTGCTGTATTCTCACAGGGGGGGGGCTGCTGTATACTACCACAGGGGAGGGGCTGCTGTATATACCACAGGGGGGGACTGCTGTACACCCACAGGGGAGGGGCTGCTGTATATACCACAGGGGGAGGCACTGCTGTATACTACCACAGGGGAGGGGCTGCAGTATATACCACATGGGGAGGCACTGCTGTATACCCACAGGGGGGGCTGCTGTATACTACCACAGGGGAGGGGCTGCTGTATATACCTCTGTGGCTGCTGTATACTACCACAGGGGGAGGCTGCTGTATACTACCACAGGGGGAGGCTGCTGTACACTACCACAGGGGGAGGCTGCTGTATACTACCACTGGGGAGGCTGCTGTATACTACCACTGGGGAGGCTGCTGTATACTACTACTGGGGCTGCTGTATATACCTCTGTGGCGGCTGTATACTACCACAGGGGGAGGCTGCTGTATACTACCACAGGGGGAGGCTGCTGTATACTACCACAGGGGGAGACTGCTGTATACTACCACAGGGGGAGACTGCTGTATACTACCACAGGGGGAGACTGCTGTATACTACTACTGGGGGAGACTGCTGTATACTACTACTGGGGGAGACTGCTGTATACTACCACAGGGGGAGACTGCTGTATACTACCACTGGGGAGGCTGCTGTATACTACCACTGGGGAGGCTGCTGTATACTACCACTGGGGCTGCTGTATATACCTCTGGGGCTGCTGTATACTACCACTGGGGCTGTATATACTTCTGGGGCTGCTGTATACTACCACTGGGGCTGTATATACCTCTGGGGCTGCTGGATACTACCACTGGGGCTGTATATACCTCTGGGGCTGCTGGATGCTACCACTGGGGCTGTATATACCTCTGGGGCTGCTGTATACTACCAATGGGGCTGTATATACCTCTGAGGCTGCTGTATACTACCTCTGGGGCTGCTGTATACTACCACTGGGGCTGCTGTATACTACCTCTGGGGCTGCTGTATACTACCACTGGGGCTGCTGTATATACCTTTGGGGCTGCTGTATACTACCTCTGGGGCTGCTGTATACTACCTCTGGGGATGCTGTATACTACCACCGGGGCTGTATATACCTCTGGGGATGCTGTATACTACCACTGGGGCTGTATATACCTCTGGGGCTGCTGTATACTACCTCTGGGGATGCTGTATACTACCACCGGGGCTGTATATACCTCTGGGGATGCTGTATACTACCACTGGGGCTGTATATACCTCTGGGGCTGCTGTATACTAACTACTGGAGCTGCTGCTGTATATACCACTGGGGCTGCTGCTGTATACTACCACTGGGGAGGCTGCTGTATACTACCATTGGGGGGGCTGTATACCACACTGCTGGGGGCTGTATACCTGTGCTGGAGTCCACCCTCGGCTTATACACGAGTCAATAGGTTTTCCCAGGTTTTGGGGGCAAAAGTAGGGGGGTCGGCTTATACACGGGTCGGCTTATACACGAGTATATACGGTAATTAGTATTATTATTAATAATAATAATAATAATAATCTTTACTTATATAGCGCCAACATATTCAGCAGCGCTTTACAATTCAGAGGGTATTAGTCACAAGATACATTACTGAATCTAACAAATAAATGTATTTAATAAAAGGTCTAACGTTCTAAAACACTAAATAAAACAAATTGGTATAGAATATAGATAATAATACTAATGAAAAACTAAATAATGAAATCATATAATAGTAAAACAACAAGATATAATAACAACAAAAATACTACTGCCTCTCAATGAATTAGAATATCATAAAAAAGTTAATTTATTTCACTAATTCGATACATAAAGTGAAACCCGTATATTATAGAGAGTCATTACACACAGAGGGATCCATTTCAAGTGTTTATTTCTGTTAATGTTGATGATTATGGCTTACAGCCAATGAAAACCCAAAGGTCATTATGTCAGAAAATTAAAGTAGAGAGAATGAAGAGTTAAGAATCCCGCTGCCGTATTCCACGAGAGATCACAGGGTGAATTAGTCAACGCGTTTCATTTCAGACCTAAAACATTGTGATATGATATTGATTTGTCCTGAGGAAGGGGCCACGGAACCCTGAAACACATGGAGTAGTAAATCAATATTATATTCACCCTTTGATGTCTGGTGGAATATGGCAGCGTGGTGTTTAACCCTTCATCCTCCCTACTCTATATGCACCACGCTGGGGACTGCAGCAGCCGTGATCTGCTTTTATAGTGGCTGTGACTCTCACAACCACACAAGGTGAAGCCTCTGATACCTATTTAGGTCATATCTTATCTCTCAGACCCTTCATTCTCCCTACTTTAATTTTCTGAGATAATGACCTTTGGGTTTTCATTAATCATCAACATTAACAGAAATACGCACATGAAATAGATCACACTGTGTGTAATGACTCTTTATCATATATGTGTGTCACTCTATATATTGAATTAAATTAACTTTTTGATGACATTCTAATTAATTGAGACGCACCTGTATAATAATAATAATAATAATAATAATAATAATAATAATAATAATACAATATTGTTGTTGTACTATGTGAGTCCAGTATTTTACACTTACTCTCAGATCAGAGGAGTCTTCTCTGGACGCTTGTTGTGCTTTTTCATGCTCTTTTTCCAGTTCGGATATTTCACTTATGATTGGCTACAAAAATAGTTTAGTGGTTAATAGTTGCGGTTACACTTCTAATGTTTCCCTATGGAAAACCCTCGCCTGAGTATGTAAATATATAAATCCTCTTATGTTACCTCTAAGAGTTGGTTCTGCTCCATGATCACTTTTTCCAGCATTTCGGCCTCTCTCAGGATGACTACCATCCTTCTGAATACACACAGAGACTGCACTCCAGACTCAGATAGTGGCAGTGAAGGCCTATATGCTTCTATCTCTGCAATTGTTTTTCTGATGCAATTTATGTTATCCAGCATGACCTGAAAAGTGTGGAAAACAAGTCATTAATGTGTACACTTTGCTAATGAGGAGAACCTGACAATACTGCGATATCCTAATAGTTAATAGCTGTGAATAGTCGTTTTCCATTAAGACAAAATTTCCAGACTTAAAGTGAGCTCTCAATGACTGTTCAAATCAAGCACAGACACTCAGTGCACCCTTGGTGTGGCCAAGCAGTTCAGTTAACCCTTGGTGTTGACCAAGCAGTTTAGTATACCCTTGGTGTGGCCGATCACATTGGTGAACCCTCGTTGTGGCCAAGCAGTTCAGCGCACCCTCGGTGTGACCAAGCAGTTCAGCGCACCCTCGGTGTGACCAAGCAGTTCAGCGCACCCTCGGTGTGACCAAGCAGTTCAGCGCACCCTCGGTGTGACCAAGCAGTTCAGCGCACCCTCGTGTGACAAGCAGTTAGCACCAAGCAGTTCAGCGCACCTCGTGTGACCAAGCAGTTCAGCGCACCCTCGGTGTGACCAAGCAGTTCAGCGCACCCTCGGTGTGACCAAGCAGTTCAGCGCACCCTCGGTGTGACCGAGCAGTTCAGTGCACATTCCCTCCTACTTGTTTTCCATCCGTTTTCCCCCTCCTTTAACGCCTGTAAATCCAGAGCTGTCAGTCAAGGAAGTGGAAGGCATAGATAGATAACAAACAAGTCAGTGGGAAGGTGGACTGAACTATTTGGCCATGTCCATGTTGCACTTGGTGTCTGTGCTTGGTTTGAACAGTTCGTTTACTTTTCTGGGAGACAAAATCATTGTAAGTTGACATCTAGGGAGATAGACACTTCGTCATAGAACATAAAGAGGGAGGTGTAGGGGCTCATTCACACCTCTTAAGTCTAATTTTGAGTGGGGAAAACATTTAAAGAGAACCTGTCACTTTGGAGAAGGCTGTTCACCTTTTTTAGGGTTAATCTGCAGGTTAATAAACTCCAATGCTGTTCGACTGAAGCCAGAAGCTGCCGGATTGAAGTCATAGAGGCGGTGTATGGGGAGATTCCAGCATCGCTTACCGCGCAGCACACTATGCTGCACACACTGATTGACCGCTCGCTCTTCACAGATGCTATTAACCTGCAGGTTCATTCTAGATCTGCAGGTAAGTCTTTTTTTCCGAGGTGACAGTGTAGCGCCCCTGCAGATTGGTCGCTACAGTGATGCCGTACCTACTCTACAGGTGTGCGGTCACCGCTCTCAGGTGAGAGAGGTTTGCAAAGCCAAGACACAAACACTGCACCAACACCATCCTGACACCAGGCCTGGGGATCCTGGGCGGACCCTATTTTGAGTGAGGGCCCCGATCCTCAAGCTGGGGAAGGGAAGAGGTAGAAGGGGTGAGGGAAAGGATGGAGAAGAGTTGAGAGTTAGAAGAGTGGAGGAGTGGAGAGAAGGGATACTAGGGGGTATGGGAGTGAGGAATCACCTGCGGCGCCCCGAATTCACTACCGGCTGGAGGCGAGTATAGGAACTAGGTTGCAAGAGGGAGCGGCCCCAATCTAGTGGAAGGACTGTACACCTTAGCTAGGAAACCAGAAGCATTCGGATTGCAAGTAAGGTGGCGAAAGCCATGGTCCCATCCAGGCACAGTGGCTATACGAGGGTCAGAGGACGTGCCTGGCTGTCACTCAGCAGGGCCCGCAGCCGCCTGCCATGGGATGTGGTAGACCACGAAGTTGCAGGAAAGATCAGCATGGGAGAGAGTCAACCAGGAAAGGCTTATGGAAAGGTGTCTTGGTGGAGTAGCCCTGAATCAATGGAGAGCTGGCCAAGCTGCGTTCTGGGAGAGCACAGCACCCGGCCGGGTCGTACTTGCCTGATCACCAAGTAAAAGGTACCGAACTGCATTCCTGGTGTCCTCCAGTTATTGTCGAGCCTTCCCTGCCACCTCCTGCACAATATCATCGCTGCCCTCATCACCTTCCAGTGACTGATCATCTATCCCTGGGACCTCGCTCCAACTGTGGGGAGTGATACCATCCCGGCTGCACTACCATCTGCCCTAGCAGTCATAATCTGCAGCGTCAGCCATCCTTGGCCAAACACCACAGGTGGCGTCACGTTCACCCCCTGTAAATATCCCCTTTACTGCGTGCCCAGGGTCACAGAGGCGGATTCACTGCCACAATAACCTACCAAAGAACTGACCGCCCCGGTTGCTGAGTACACCATGCCTGGTGGGCGTCGGAACAGGTTCCATTTAAATACCTTTTTGAAGCATCTCACCTGTCCATTCATGTAGTGTTCTTTGGGTACCATATCATCAATGTCATTAGATGTCAGTATCTCTTTAATATTATTGATTTTTCCCTTTCCATCCTTTTCACCTCGTCCTCTATAGCCTTCACCTCCTAAGAGTGGAGACAAAATGAAAACAAATTAAGATAAATGTAGTATTGATCGTTTTGCACAATCTTACCGGCAGATGGACTGTAATCTGTTGATCGCCAGTGTGAACTGCATCATTTCACTGCAGCGGCCACTACTGGGGACATGTGGTACTGCATAATATCTGAATATAGCATATATATTTAACATATACGGACACACAATCTGCCAGAAAGGACGATGCTCTTTGCAGCAGCTCTGATTGACAGACTGAGACACCATGCCTCTGTCGTCCATCCCCACAAATGCCTGAAGCTGAAAATCCAATCAACGGAAGAAAAGATGAGGGTCTTACATGTTTTAGGTGTTGTATGTTTGGAAGAACTTTTAGGATTCTTTGCCTCAGGTCCAGCAATTTCCTTCTTACATCGGAGGATCGCTCCACAATGCTCTCGGTTTCAAAGATGAGAGCCAACTCACCCAGCTCCGAGTGGATGGAGTCAAGGAGACGTTTCTTCTGTTCAGAGTCGTCAAGGGCAATCTGATCATGGATATATAAAAAGAAGGGGTATTCAATCCTTATCTTCACAAATTCTGATATAATGAAACCATAAGAGAGCAGGGATGGAAGAAAATGGGTAGAACCTGTGTACTCTGCCGCGGAACATGTTGGCGCTATCGGAGAAAAACATTTAAATGCAGAGTCCTCCAGAAGGGGTAGACGTGTGTAGACTATTCCTTCAATTTGATCTATAGCTCATGCACAACATGTCCATCCAGGTTGGAAATGCAACTTTTTTAGGGACAAATGTCCAGACTGCATTAAAAATAAGCTAGTTTCACAGTAGCGTTCCACATGACTCCGCCTGTGTGTGCATGCGCAGACGCATGGCAGAACGGACACTGATGCATGTCAGCGTGCACTGTTTATGAGGATCCGCATGAAAGGAAAACTTGAAATACCATGAAATTATGGTCGGGACACAAAAAGAGACTGAGTGAGAGAGAGCCGAAGAGAGACATAGAAGAGCCAGAGAGAAGCAGAGAGAAGCCAAGAGAGAGCCAGATAGAAGAGACAGAAACCCAGAAGAGCCATAGAGAGAGAGCCATAGAGAGAGCCAGAGAAGAGCCAGAGAAGAGCCATAGAGAGAGCCAGAGAGAGAGCAGAGAGGAAGAGATGAGTAGAGAGAGCAGAGAGAGAGAAAGAAGCAGAGAGAGAGCCAGAGAGAAAGAGCCGAGAAGAGCCATAGAGAGAGAGATGAGAGCCAGAGAGAAAGGCCAGAAAGAGAGACAGGAGAAAGAGAGAGCCGTAGAGAGAGAGCCGTAGAGAGCCAGAGAGAGCGCCAGAGAGAGAGCCAGAGAGAGAGCCAGAGAGAGAGCCAGAGAGAGAGCAGAGAGAGAGCAGAGAGAGAGCCAGAGAGAGCGCCAAAGAGAGCACCAGAGAGAGAGCCATAGAGAGAGCCAGAGAGAGAGATAGCCAGAAAGCGAAGAGATAGAGAAAGAAGAGCCAGAAAGAGAGCCATAGAGAGAAACCAGAGAGAGAGCCAGAGAGAGAGCCAGAGAGAGAGCCAGAGAGAGAGAGCCAGAGAGAGAGAGCAAGAGAGAGGCCAGAGAGAGAGAAGCCAGAAGAGAGAGACATAGAGAGCAGAGAGCAGAGAGAGAGTAGCCAGAAAGAAGCAGAAGAGCCATAGAGAGAGACATAGAGAGAAAAAGAGAGAGCCAGAGAGCAGAGAAGCCAAGCCAAGGAGAGAAGAGAGACAATAGAGAGAAGAAGAGAGAGACTAGAGAGAGAGCATAGAGAGAGACAGAAGCCAGAAGAGAGAAGAGCAGAGAGAGCAAGGGAGAGAACATAGAGAGAGCATAGAAAGCAGAGAGAAGAGAGGAGCCAAGAAACAAGAGAGAGCCAGAGAGATAGCCAGAAGAAGACAGAAGAGAGACAAGAGAGCGTAGAGAGAGAGCAGAGAGAGAGCCAGAGAGAGAGCAGAGGAGAGAGAGAAAGAGAGAGAGAGCAGAGAGAGAGAGCCAGAGAGAGAGGGAGAGAGACAAAGAGTGAGAGAGAGCAAAGAGTGAGAGTGCGAGGCAAAAGCGCATGACCGAGACAGGGCGCGAGAGACACAGAGCAAGCGAAAGAGAGAGATTTGGCTTGTTTGCGCATCCGTTTACGCCCGCATGTACCTGGAGGACAATGCGCCACCATAGCAATCAATGTATGATTTCAGTGCACCAGGATTGAATGCGCTGATTTCATGCAGCCTCAAGGTCCCTCCGAGACGCAACATGATGCACACGAAAAAGGTGCGACAGGACGTAAGTGCACATCAACGGATGCCTGCGCATGCACCCTGCATCTCCATGTTAAAGATAGGGACACAGGGAGGATCCGTAGGCATTTAAAGTTGTACGCATGCCGACGTGACATAGCCAAACGCCAGTGTGAAACCAGCCTTAGAGGGACTTTGTCATCGGCTATAATCAGGAGCTTCACCTCAACCTGCTTCTTGATTAAAATAATGATGACAATTCGATCGAGTCTGACTTGAACCCCTGGTCTGCACCGTGCGCTTTCTGACATTGCAAAAAGGAGCAGGTTTAACTTTGCATCATCGGAGGAGCACAGGGGCGATGACACTGAATGGATCAAGCAATTCGGCCACGTTCAAAGCAGCCCCTGCAAGTGCTACAAGGCAGAGCTTGTAAGTGCTGCGTTACTTGCCCAGGAGAGTCAGGCAGCGAGCAGAAAATAACAGAATTAATAATTCCTCCGTTCTCAAGAACACATAGGATTTTTATTAGGAAATGTATTGCAAAGTTTCTTGTTTTAACGAATACTTCACCATTTCAACAATTTTCAAAGACGAGAATGTCCCCTTTAAATTGGTATTCCTATGTGAAACACCTATGACATATAAAGAAAACTGCCTTCAAAGGAATCAGCAGGTTTTTGCTACCTCATTTGACATCAACATAATTTAGGCAAAGAGACCCTGAATCCAATGATGTATCACATAGAATACTGGCTGCAGATGTTCTTACACAATCAAAGAATTTAGTTTTAGAAACACAGCAGAGCTGGGAAAGCTGCTGCCACCCGCTTCAGGCTCTCTATAGAGATTGTCAATCACAGTAGGGGGTATCGGACTGTCCTACTTGTGACATTACAGTCTTGTAATTAATAGTAATCCCCAGGTGATAAAACCATTAGTTTAAGTAAACAATAGCACAAACACTGATAAGAGAGACACAGTTGATTTGTTTTATAACCCCAGCAGCATGCTGTCCTCAGCTTACATAGCAAAAACCTGCTCTCAGGTTCCGTTTAGTGGTCTGATCGGTGTGGAGCCCTCTGTGTCCTTTGTTGGGTACACCAAAAAAATGAGACCTCGTGTCAGTCGTCACAGTAGTTAATGGTAAATGTAGAAACACCTTGTAGGGAGACCCCCATTCTCTTAACACACAGGGCTCTCGGACAATGGGACCTCTAGTGATGGTAAAGGCCTAATATTTGCAGTCATTTCTTCGGGTGTAAAGTCTGTGCTATGCAAGAGTCAGTGGACTTACAGCCCAGCAGGACATATGGACTATTTGGTTTTAATGTAACTTAACTTTACAATGTTATCATTTTTATTCTTAATTTTTTTCAGAAAAATAGAATAGATTTGATGCAGTTTTATATTGTCAGAATAAATGAGCCATCTTCTCACCTCTACTGCAACAACGTGTTTATTCAGGACTTTAGCGGAGCAATCCTTCATCTCTTCATTCAGCAGGGTATCCGTGCTCTGTATCCAGGCCTGAGTGCTCTTCAGGACGTCCTCATAGTCCTCCAGCTTACTAGCCGCCTATCAATATATACACAGCCTCGCAGTCAGTGATGGCTGGGGTCAGCCGCAATCATCACATACATTCACAAACTATCAGACTTGGTAGCACATATAACATTTTATATACAATTTTGGAGGAAGAGGAAGGAGGAGGAGGATTAAGAAGAAGAGGAAGGAGGAGGAGGAATAAGAAGAGGAGGAAGGAGGAGGAGGATTAAGAAGAGGAAGGAGAAGAAGAGGATGGAGGAGGAGGAATAAGAAGAGGAAGGAGAAGAAGAGGATGGAGGAGGAGGAATAAGAAGAGGAAGGAGAAGAAGAGGATGGAGGAGGAGGAATAAGAAGAAAAGGAAGGAGGAGGAGGAATAAGAAGAGGAAGGAGAAGGAGGAATAAGAAGAAAAGGAAGAAGAAAGAAGAGGAATAAGAAGAAGAGGAAGGAGGAGGAGGAATAAGAAGAGGAAGGAGAAGAAGAGGAAGGAGGAGGAGGAGGAATAAGAAGAGGAAGGAGAAGAGGAAGGAGGAGGAGGAATAAGAAGAGGAAGGAGAAGAAGAGGATGGAGGAGGAGGAATAAGAAGAGGAAGGAGAAGAAGAGGATGGAGGAGGAGGAATAAGAAGAAAAGGAAGGAGGAGGAGGAATAAGAAGAGGAAGGAGAAGGAGGAATAAGAAGAAAAGGAAGAAGAAAGAAGAGGAATAAGAAGAAGAGGAAGGAGGAGGAGGAATAAGAAGAGGAAGGAGAAGAAGAGGAAGGAGGAGGAGGAATAAGAAGAGGAAGGAGAAGAAGAGGAAGGAGGAGGAGGAATAAGAAGAGGAAGGAGAAGAAGAGGATGGAGGAGGAGGAATAAGAAGAGGAAGGAGAAGAAGAGGATGGAGGAGGAGGAATAAGAAGAAAAGGAAGAGAGGGAGGAGGAATAAGAAGAGGAAGGAGGACGAGGAGGAATAAGAAGAAAAGGAAGGAGGAGGAGGAATAAGAAGAAAAGGAAGGAGGAGGAGGAATAAAAAGAGTGGAAGGAGGAGGAGGAATAAGAAGAGGTGGAAGGAGGAGGAGGAATAAGAAGAGGAAGGAGAAGGAGGAATAAGAAGAAAAAGAAGGAGGAGGAGGAATAAGAAGAAGAGGATGGAGGAGGAGGAATAAGAAGAAGAGAAAGGAGAAGAAGAGGAAAAAGGAGGAGGAATAAGAAGAGGAGGAATGAGGAGGAATAAGAAGAGGAGGATGGAGGAGGAGGAATAAGAAGAGGAGGAGGAGGAGGAGGAATAAGAAGAAGAGAAGGAGGAGGAGGAATAAGAAGAAGAGGAAGGAGGAGGAGGAATAAGAAGAAGAGGAAGGAGGAGGAGGAATAAGAAGAGCTCAAGGAGAAGGAGGAATAGAAGAAAAGGAAGGAGAAGGAGGCATAAGAAGAAAAGGAAGGAGGAGGAGGAATAAGAAGAAGAGGAAGGAGGAGGAATAAGAAGAAGAGGAAGGAGAAGGAGGAATAAGAAGAAGAGAAGGAGGAGGAGGAATAAGAAGAAGAGGAAAGAGGAGAAGGAATAAGAAGAAGAGGAAAGAGGAGGAGAAATAAGAAGAGGCTCAAGGAGGAGGAGGAATAATAAGAGAAGCAAGGAGGAGGATGAATGAAGAGAAAGGCGAGGAGGAATAAGAAGAGGAAGTAGTAGGAGGAATAAGAAGATGATGAAGGAGGAAGAAGAGAAGGGATGAGGAATGAGAAGAGAAAGCGAGGAGTAATAAGAAGAGGAAGGGGATGAGGAATAAGAAAAAGAGACAGAAGAAAAAGGAGTAGGAAGAGAAGAAGAGGTAGGAGGAGAAGGAATAAAAGAAGAGGAAGGTGAGGAGGATTAAGAAGGAGGGGAGAAGAAAAAGAACAGGAAGAGGATGAGGAAGGGGAAGGAGAAAGAGAAGAAGTGGAAGGAGGAGGAGAAAGAAAAAGTGAAAGGAAATAGAAAGTAGAAGAGGAAGGAGGAATAAGAAAAGGAAGGAGAATAAAGAAGAATAAATGGAAGGAGGAGAAAGAAGAAGAAAAGTAAGGAGGAGAAAGAAGAAGTGGAGGGAGGAGAAAGAAGAAGAAGAGGATGCAGTACAAGAAGAGGAGGGAGGAGAAGGAATAAGAGAGGAAAGGGAGGAGAGAACAGGAGAAGAGGAAGAAGATAAAAAAAGAAGAGAAAGGAAAAAGAAAGTAGAAGAGGAAAAAGGAATAAGAAAAGGAAGGAGAATAAAGAAGAATAAATGGAAGGAGGAGAAAGAAGAAGAAAAGTAAGGAGGAGAAAGAAGAAGTGGAGGAGAGGAGAA
Source organism: Allobates femoralis (assembly GCA_033576535.1). Lineage (NCBI taxonomy): Eukaryota > Metazoa > Chordata > Amphibia > Anura > Aromobatidae > Allobates > Allobates femoralis. The sequence continues at coordinate 24,492,697 of JARQOC010000012.1, forward strand.
AGAAGAAGAAAAGGATGCAGTACAAGAAGAGAGGGAGGAGAAGGAATAAGGAGAGGAAAGGGAGGAGAGAACAGTAGAAGAGGAAGAAGATAAAAAAAGAAGAGAAAGGAAAAAGAAAGTAGAAGAGGAAGGAGGAATAAGAAGAGGAAGGAGAATAAAGAAGAATAAAAGGAAGGAAGGAAGGAAGGAAAGAAAGAAAGAAGGAAAGAAAAAAAAAGGAAGGAGGAGAAAGAAGAAGAAAAGGAAGAAAAAGAAAAAGAATAACAGGAAAGAGGAAGGTGAAGAAGAAAGAGAAGAGGAGAAAGTAGGAGAAAGAAGAGGAAAGAGAAAAAAGGAGAGGAAGGAGAATTAAGAAGAAGAAGAGAATGAAGGAGGAAAAAGATGAAAAGGAGGAAGAAGAAGGAAGAAAAAAGAGCCACAGGAAGATGAAGAAAGGGAAGAAAGGGGAAAAAAGGGGAAGGTGGAGTAGGAAACAGGAGAAGAGGAAGGAGGAGAAAGAAGAAAAAGAACAGGAAAGAGGAAGGAGAAGAAGAAAGAGAAGAGGAGAGGGAGTAGGAGAAAGAAGAGGAAAGAGAAAAAAGTAACGGAAGGAGGATTAAGAAGAGAAAGAGGAGGAAAAAGATGAAAAGGAGGAAGAAGAAGAAGAATAAGAGCAGCAGGAAGATGAAGGTAGGTGGAGGAGGAGATGGTGAAAAAAGAGAATACTACTACTACTGTCCAATAGAATACAAGCAAAAGGTCCTTTATGCTGAAGAAAACCTGGAATCTCTTGAGTTTGACGGGGCCTCTAAGGGAGAAGGCAGGTACTGGTGTTCTTGAAAGGTTTAAAACTAGGCTATATAGGAATGTACTTACATGCAATGTTCTATGTTAGCTCTCCTCCAGAATGAAGACTATCCCTTATTAGTGATATCAGACACCAGCCTACAGACAGCTGTTTTTGGGTTCTTGCCCCTCATCAGTACAGAGCAGGGCGCAGGCGGACATGCCTTAGATACAGCTCATTAAGGAGATCTAGAGGAGCATGGAGATCAACTAACAGGCAAAATGCTCTATTGGAAAAAGTATGTAAATTGAAATGGGACCTGTGTAATACTTAATATTCTGCCGTTCCTTTATGTTAGTGGCTATACAGTGCCTTGTGAAAGTATTTGACCCCCTTGAACTTTTCAACCTTTTCAGGCTTCAAACAAAGATATAAATTCAAATTTTTTTGTGAAGAATCAACAACAAGTGGGACACAATCGTGAAGTGGAAGCAAATTTATTGCATGTTTTAAACTTTTTTAACAAATAACAAACTGAACAGTGGGGGTGTAATGTTATCGGCCCCTTGGGTTAATACTTTGTAGCGCCACCTTTTGCTGCGATTACAGCTGCAGTCTCTTGGGGTTTGTCTCTATCAGTTTTGCACATGGAGAGACTGAAATTCTTGCCCATTCTTCCTTGCAGAACAGCTGGAGCTCAGTGAGGTTGGATTGAGGCGTTTGTGAACAGCAGTTTTCAGCTCTTTCCACAGATTCTCTATTGGATTCAGGTCTGGATGTGACTTGGCCATTCTAACACCTGGATACGGTTATTCTTTGAACCATTCCATTGTAGATTTTGCTTTATGTTTGGGATCATTGTCTTGTTGGAAGATAAATCTCCATCCCAGTCTCAGATATTTTGCAGACTCCAACAGGTTTTCCTCCAGAATGGTCCTGTATTTGGCTCCGTCCATATTCCCATCAATTTAACCATCTTCCCTGTCCCTGCTGAAAAAAGCAGCCCAGACCATGATGCTGCCACCACCATGTGTGACAGTGGGGATGGTGTTTTGAGGGTGATGAGCTTTGTTGCATTTACACCAAACATATCGTTTTGCATTGTGGCCAAACAGTTTGATTTTGGTTTCCTCTGACCAGAGCCCCTTATTCCACATGTTTGGTGTCTCCCAGGTGGCTTGTGGCAAACTTCAAACAAGACTTTTTATGGATATCTTTGAGAAATGGCTTTCTTCTTGCCACTCTTCTATAAAGGCCAGATTTGTGCAGTGTACGACTGATTGTTGTCCTATGGACAGACTCTTCCACCACAGCTGTAGATCTCTGCAGTTCATCCAGAGTGATCATGGGCCTTTTGGTTGCATCTCTGATCAGTCTTCTCCGTGTTCGAGATTAAAGTTTAGAGGGACGGCGGGTCTTTGTAGATTTGCAGTGGTCTGATACTCCTTCCATTTCACTATGATCGCTTGCACAGTGCTCCTTGAGATGTTTAAAACTTGGGAAATCTTTTTGTATCCAAATCCGGCTTTAAACTTCCCCACAACAGTATCTCGGACCTGCCCGGTGTGTTCCTTGGTCTTCATGATGCCCTCTGCACTTGAAACAGAACCCTGAGCCTATCACAGAGCAGGTGCATTTATACAGAGACTTGATTACACACAGGTGGATTCTATTTATCATTACCAGTCATTTAGAACAACATTGGATCATTCAGAGATCCTCACTGAATCTTCTGGAGTGAGTTTACTGCACTGAAATTAAAGGGACCGAATAATATTGCAACCCCCACCTCAGTTCTTTATTGTTAAAAAAAGTTTAAAATATCCAATAAATTTGGTTCATTTTAGATTGTGTCCCACTTGTTGATTCTTCACAAAAAAATTAGAATTTATATCTTTATGTTTGAAGCCTGAAATGTGGCAAAAGGTTGAAAAGTTCAAGGGGCCGAAATACTTTCACAAGACACTGTAGATTCATGATTAGAGTTGGTTCACTGGACCCTGCAAAGTTTTGAGACGGAAAGGGAAAGAAAAAGGGAAGCAAAGGAAGAAGAAAGAGGGAAAAGAGAAAGAGAAAGGAAGGAAGGAAGGAAGAAAGGAAGGAAGGAAGAAAGAAAGAAAGAAAGAAAACCTTTAAAGGGAATGGAAAAAAAAATGGGAGGAAAAGGGAAAAAGCAAGAGACAGAGAAGACCTGGGAAGGAGGAAAGGAAGAAAGGAAATGGAAAAGGTAAGGAAAGGAGAAGAAAGAAAGTGATTGTCAGAAGATTGTTAAATCTCCTGGTAAGACATGTCAGCCTCTGGAAGGTTTCTTGAACATTACACTGGGGTGCCATGTCATTAGATGGAGCCCCATTTGTTTCATGAATAGGCCGAATAAAATCTGTTTTCTCATCTGACCTCGGAGTGCAGACAGTTGTACACAGGATCTATTGGTGATAATATTGGGGGCTTCACACCCATATTTGCATGAGAAGTGCTGTATAGACTGACAGACAGATAGATCAATCGATCTAAATCGAGTGTAGGAATACTTGTTTCCCCACAAAGGACACATTTCTAGGTCTCACTGACCTTTACCACGTAACAATACAAACACAAGAAGAATGAAGACACGGTGTGAGAAGTGTGAGTTGATCTGGCATAAAACAAGTAGAAACGGACGGCTGCGAGACGCCTACACAGACCCCTCCACATCCGCCACTCGCCTTGTTCAGATTGGCAGTCCTGCGTTCCACGAGTTTCGTGACGTGCTGGTAATAGCTGTACGGCTCGGTTAGTTTATCCATCCACTCCTGGGCCTGGCTGGGTCCTCCTCGGCCATCTCATGAACCTTCTCCTCCAGGGCGTGCAGTTTGGAGAGCCACGTATCCACTTCATCCCAGATTTTCTAGAAATAAAGAAGGTCACAATGGTAAATGGCTGATGGTGTGACGCCTGTGCTCCGGAGAAGATCCGCGTCCTCACATTCTGCAGTTCTTTGGCTTGTTGGATATTTTGGCTCTTCTCTGATAAGTGAGCTTCCATACTTTGCAGACCGGATTTGATCTCGCCCAGCTTTCTGCTCAGTACGTTCTCCGGGGAGCTCTGCGAGACTTCATTCTTCACCTGCAAATGAACCATGGATGAATGATTAATTCCAGAATACAACATATTTCCTATATCAGCAGCATGTGTGTGTAATCAGCATTGTTTTAGTATTACGTACTTTATTTGTGTTTTGCACTTTTTTCTGTTGACTTTCTTTGGGAAATTTTTCGAAAATGTTAATTCACAGAATCCATTAAAAGGTTTTTCTGTATCTTTAAAAAAAAACCTAAATGTTCTTTATTCACCCTTCCCAGGTCCAGCACTGAGTCTTTTATCATCTTTAGTGCTGACGTCAAGTCAACAGCGCTGCAACCAGTGCAATCCGCGAGATCGACAGCGCTGCACCTCAGGCCAAGCTGCTGACCTCACTGATTGTCTGCAGCGCTGTCAATGTGATGTCAGCACAGTAGTCAATAACAGACTAAGGCTGCCTTCACACTTGCAGATGTCTCCGCAGCGTTCTGGGAGGCATCTGCAAGCCTCTGCATGCAGACCGCAGCCCTATATTTATAATGGAGCGCACGGCTGTCTGCAGAAGCTTGCAGACAGCCGTGCGCTCCCAGTGCCCGCCATGAGTGATCTGTGCGCGCACAAATCACACAGTCTCGCCCGCACCAGGGACTAGATGGACTTAAAGTCTTCCTTCAACCTTAAAAACTATAAAAACTATAAAGATAGGGGCTGCGGTCTGCATGCAGAGGCTTGCAGATGCCTCCGCAGAACGCTGCGGAGGCATCTGCAAGTGTGAAGGCAGCCTAAATGTTGGACCCGATGAGGGTGAGTAAAGCTCGTTTGCTATGCTTAAAAATGAACCAGGAGACCGGAGTTTTGTGAAACTGGAAAACCCCTTTAAAAAATAGGCTAAGGCCCCTTTCACATCAGCATTTCTGTCCGAATCCGGTAGATCCGGACAGAAAACTGCATCTGCAGCCTAACTGCCCGCACTTGCAGTACTCTTGCGACAAGCCTCATGCATTCTCTATGGGTCTTGCGGCAGGTGCGGTATTGCCGCGATCTGACACTTGCGGCAGTTGCTTTTTTTCGCGACCGCAACTGCCGCAAGTGCCAGATCGCGGCAATACCGCACCTGCCGCAAGTCCCATAGAGAGTGAATGGGGCTTGTCGCAAGAGTACCGCAAGTGCGGCCATTAGGCGGCAGATGTGGTTTTCTGTTCAGATCTGATCCGGACAGAAATGCGGATGTGAAAAGGGTCTAATTCAAGTTGTTATGATTTCTTGTTTCCTTTTAATGGCTTCTATACCTTAAATAAGTACTAAACATAGTAGAGGGGTCATTAGTCCGGTTCATCATTATGTGTTGTCCACAGTGAAGAGCAGCTCCTGCCCTGGTGTATATGCCGAGCCCATATATTTTCTTGATGTGTGGTTGCTTAAAATTTATATCAGCTGATGGCTGCTAATATCGTCAGTCATATTAAAGGGTCCTCCCATCTTATAGACTTATGGCTTATACCCTTGATATAGGGTACTAGATGGTGCCCCGATTCTAACGCATCGGGTATTCTAGAATATGTATGTAGTTTATTTATGAAGATTTAAGAATACTTCAATGAGAGATCAGTAAGGTACCGTCACACTTGACGACGCTCCAGCGATCCCAACAATGATATGACCTGGTAGGGATCGCTGGAACGTCACTATGTGGTCGCTGGTGAGATGTCAAACAGTCAGATCTCATCAGCAATGCAGCAATGATATGGCGGTCGTTTGAACTCTCTCACTCTACAGCGTAGTATTGAGGACGTTGGTTGTTGTCCCGCGTGGCTTGGCGGAGGACTTGAATCCCAGCCGCCATATCGGAATATCCATAACTTGGGTGTTCCAATATGGCAGTCGGGGTGCTTCCACTGCGAGCTGCATCGCCGCTGACCTCCGTGCGACAGGAGATGACCTGCGGCTACCGTCGGGTGTCCCTACCAGGTCGTATTGTTGTAGTGATCGCTGGAGCGTCACCAACTGTAACGGTACCGCCATTCTGACACCATCAGGGACCTTACAGCGGGGGCCTGGTCGCTGCTGTGTGTCACAGTGAGCGAGATCGCTAGCGCCAGTCGGGGTACTTCCGTTGCAAGCAGCTGGGAGACGACCAGCTAGCGCTGGTCATCACCCGGCTGCGTCGTCGCTGACCTCCGTGCGGCAGGACGTGACCCACGGCTACCGACAGTAGCGGTGGCGCGCGTGGTTCAAATCACGGTTTAATCTATAAAAACTCTCTAAACCCTGTGGACATTTACTTTTTCAACTTTTAAAGGGTCTTACAGGATTAAAAAAAATTAAAAAGTGGCTCCTTTCCTCCACAAATAGCGGCACACTTGAGCATGGGTTGTATCTAGTATTTCAGCTCAGTTGCATCTCCAGTAAAAGGGGTCAAGATGTAGAACTCCGTTAATAAACTGATGAGCTTGTAGAACTCCTTAAATAAGTGCCTTAGCTCGTAGAGCCCTTTTAATAAAGAGCTGAGCTTGCAATACCCCTTTAATAAATGGCTGAGCTTGTAACACTCCTTTAATAAATGGCTGAGCTTGTAACACTCCTTTAATAAATGGCTGAGCTTGTAACACTCCTTTATAAAGGCTGAGATTGTAGAACCCTTAAATAAATGGAGGAGCTTATAGAACCCTTTAATAAACGGCTGAGCTTGTAGAACCCTTTAATAAACGGCTGAGCTTGTAACACCCTTTAATAAATGGCTGAGCTTGTAGAACCCCTTTAATAAATGGCTGAGCTTGTAACACCCCTTTAATAAACTACTGAGCTTGTAACACCCCTTTAATAATAAACGGCTGAGCTTGTAACACCCCTTTAATAATAAACGGCTGAGCTTGTAACACCCCTTTAATAAACGGCTGAGCTTGTAACACCCCTTTAATAAACGGCTGAGCTTGTAACACCCCTTTAATAATAAATGGCTAAGCTTGTAACACCCCTTTAATAAATGGCTGAGTTTGTAACACCCCTTTAATAAAAGGCTGAGCTTGTAACACCCCTTTAATAAACGGCTGAGCTTGCAACACCCCTTTAATAATAAATGCTGAGATTGTAACACCCCTTTAATAAACGGCTGAGCTTGTAACACCCCTTTAATAAAAGGCTGAGCTTGTAACACCCCTTTAATAAACGGCTGTGCTTGTAACACCCCTTTAATAAACGGCTGAGCTTGCAACACCCCTTTAATAATAAATGGCTGAGATTGTAACACGCCTTTAATAAACAACTTTGTGTAGGAAAGATGAATTATGTAACCATTTCAAAGCCTTTTGTTAAGTCTTTTGCTGCTATACAACAGCAACTATCTAAGAACACATACCTTTTCCTCCACCTCTTGCAGACACTCCTGACACTCCTCGGCTCGTGAGCGGAGCTCAGCCGGGACGTGCTCTGCATATCGGGCGCTGACTTTTTCCATGATCAGTTTAGCAGTTTCTTTTTGGGCCTCGATCAAGTCCTGAATCTCCTGTAGTAAAGAAGCAACGTTCTGCATTTACTAAGCTGATGCGACCCATTCCTATACAGGGCGGAATATGGAAACTTCACCCGTCCGGCTGAACAAGTGAGTCTCTAAGTCTACGTTGTTGCTTTCACCTTAGCTGCCGCTTTGTTGGAGAGGATAAAAGAAGACATTTAAAAGAATAACCACAATAGACGTCCAATGGACGGGCAGCCTGGCGAGGGCCGTGTCATCTTTCCTATAATTATACAGATCACTAGAGCTGAGCACTATTAGGAGACAGAAGAATGGACGTCTTCTTCTCTTGAAAGCCAAGATGGAAACACAGGCTGATGACTGTGCCCTTGTTGCCAGTCTCGTTCCCCAGGGGGCGATGTTCACATGTCAACAAATATTCCCGCTTCTCGTACGCAGCTCTCGGAGTCATCCGAGTATTAAGATTTGCTCTGAGTGCTGCTAAACCGGTCTGGACCTGAGCCAGACGCCTGGCTGGAACGTAGACTGGTCTACTGAACCTTTTTGGTTCTCCTAGGTAAGGCTTCTTCATCAAGTTCTGCAATAAAACCAATGTTCTCCCCCCAAAAGTTCCCACCTGTAGTGATGCCCCGGTGGCCTCCAGGTCTCCCGGCTCCAGGTTCTCCAGCTTGGAAGCCGCTTGCTGAACAGATTGTTTCACAGCAGAGAATTCACCCTTTAAAGCTTCACGTTCCTCAAGCTCTTTGTCAATTTCTTGCTTATTTCTTTGAGATTTTTCTAGAAGTCTACGATATAAAACCATTACCAGATCAGTCAAATGTTCACAAGCATAGATTTAACCATGGTTTCTCTACTATGTATACTAGTAACTGGATGTTATGTACGGTCAGTCACCCCCAGTTAATGACCTCCGAATGCCTGGTCTGCATCGGATGGGAAATGCTGGGAGTTGTAGTTCCCACACAGCTGGGGAGTCATAGGTCAGAGATCACTTACACTATATGGACACAAGTATTGGTCAACAGGTCTTTCCAGTTTTATTAAAGTTTCTCCTTTAGCTCCATAGCCACCTCATCCCCAGTGTATAACATCCAGCCCCTCACCCCCAGTGTATAATAACCTGCCCCTCGCCACCAGTGAATAAGAACCAGCCCCTTGCTCCCGGTGTATACCAATCGGCCCATCACCCCAAGTGTATAACAACTAGCCCCTCTCCCCCGGTGTATAACATACAGCCCCTCACCCCCAGTGTATAACAACCAGCCCCTCGCCACCGGTGAATAAGAACTAGCCCCTCGCTCCCAGTGTATACCATTTGGCCCATCACCCCCAATGTATAATAACTAGCCCCTCTCCCCCGGTGTATAACAATCAGCCCCTTTCCCCCGATGTATAACATCTGGTCCCTCCCCCCCGGTGTATAACATCCCGACCCCACTGTATAACATAGCGTCTCAAGGGAAAAGGTATGGGCTGCTGATAATGTCACAGTGTAGTGAGAATGCTGATGAGGGAATGGCAGTAATGGGCAGGGTGACCAGGAAGATTAGCCTGACCCTAATCTAGGAACCCTGAATGGCTCTGATCCCGAAGGTATCTCTAAAGGTGAGAAGGTTCGGTCTCCAGCCTCTCCCTAAAACTCCTCAGCCAGCCCTGCGCTATTCTCCCCTCACCTCCCTCCACAGAACTGGGATACAGCAACTCCAAAGGAAAGGACTTCAGCTACACAAGCACACAGGTCATCACAGCACGGCTTCCAGACATAGAGTGAGACTATCAGCAGCACCACCTGGAGGAAGGAGAGGCTACTTAAAGGCTAGGGGGAGGGAGTTCAGGTAAGCCACACATTAACCCCTCAACCAGCAGTTGAACCTCATAGTGAATGCAGTTCAACACAGGAGGCAAAGACCTTCACAACTATCAACCATGCAGCTCTCAAAGACAAACACATACACAGTAGCATCTAGCAATGTCAGCGCCATATAAGCGCATGACACCACCGCTCTGCTGACCCCATAACTGCAGAGTCCAGACCTCTTCTGGTAACATCAGCACAAACACAGCGTCCGCCGGGAGCTTCATGTCCGAGCAACTGCAGCCATACATCACCAAGCACAATGCCCGAGGGTCAGATGAAGTGGTGTAAAGGCCCCACTACTGGACCCTGGAGATGTGTTCTGTGCAGTGATGTCTCTGTCTATATATCTATTTATCTTTCTCTCTCATATTATATATATATACATATATACATACATTGTTAATGTGGTGAATCACTATTCTAGCTGCAAACGTCTGGCTCTTAATGCAATATCTGCCGTACATAAGTGTATAAAGGCCCATTTCCAACAACCACCACTCCAGTGTTTTAATTGTGCATTGTGTTTGCTAACTGTTTAAGAAGGCTAATTAGAAAACCCTACAAAACCCTTGCACAAGTATGTTAGCACAGCTGAAAACGGTTTGGCTGATTAGAGAAGCTATAAAACTGACTTTCCTTTGAGAAGAAGGTTGAGAATCTGGAGCATTACATTTGTTTGTTCTATGAAACTCTCAAAATGGCCAGAAAAAGAGAACTTTCATGAGAAACTCGACAGTCTATTCTTGTTCTTAGAAATGAAGGCTATTCCATGCAAGAAGTTGATAAGAAACTGAAGATTTCCTATAGCACAAACAGTCTCTAACCAGAGTAGAAAGAGAAGTGGGAGGCCTCGCTGCACAACTGAGCAACCAGACAATTACATTAGAGTCTCTAGTTTGAGAAATTGACTCCTCACAGCTCCTCATCTGGCAGATTCATTAAATAGTACCCACCAAAGGTCTGCAATGCTGTAATTGCTGCAAAGGGAGAATTGTTTGACGAAAACAAAGTCTGAAGGGGAAAATTATTATTTCAAATAAAAATCATTATTTCTAACCTTGTCAATGCCTGGACTATATTTATTTTGCAACTCATTTGATAAATAAAAGTATGAGTTTTCATGTAAAACACAAAATTGTCTGGTGACCCCAAACATGAACGGTAGTGTTTCTGGGTCTCATGGATGAGTCTAAGTTGGTGATTGCAGGAGAGCGTTACCTCCCTGCCTGCACCGTGACCCGCCTGCAAAAATTATTTAACCCCAAAAACATGCATTTGAGGAAAAAGATAATAGTAAAACATATATTTTACCTAAAAATGAATGCTCTATCCTGCTGAAAACATCAAGAATACAAATAGTACTCTATTTTGAAGTTAATATAAAAGTACTATTTAGAAGCCAACTATGGTAGTTTTAATTTACTCCTGGGTCCTTGGAAACCCCTAGAAAATTGTGGCCCTGTGCAACTGCCTATTTTCCAACTGACTACAACTGGAAGTGATCCAGGGGGTTATAGTCTGGAAAAAGCTTTGCTTTACTCATGGCACTGAGGACACGATATGTTACATAAAGCCTGCGTCATTACATCTGCTTTGGATACTGTTAGGACGGATCCAGTAATAGGATGTTTATGTCTGAAAATCGGAAGAGAAGAGAGAGATACAATTATGTGAAGAGTCCAATTTAGAGTCTGGCTGGTAATGTTGGATAATATTAACAACACTATACCCAAAATAACTTTCATTTCAGATGAATTTGTCAGGGTAATGTATCTGGGAAGCGAGGCCATTAGTCTGGCTAACTATGATAGCGCTCAGTACTCCGATGCTCACCGGCATCGGGATGGTCATGAGGACCGGTCCCCCCACCATCCATGACATCAGGGATGGGGCTTCTCAGTTTTGCACAGAATATATTGGACATTTTAAGCTCTGCATGTTCTTAGTTATTTAAAGAGGACCTGTCACTCCCCCTGCTGTATGGAAATCTAAATGTAGCACTGAATGCAGCATGTCTGCTGCATTCAGGGAAGGGGTCCCCCTTGTGTCTGTGTGCTGTGTACCCCGAGATATAGCCTTAGGAAAACTCACTGTTAGAAGCCATGAGGGCAGTCTCTGTGGCTGAAGTTAACTCTATTTCCAGGGGCCATTCTCTCCCCCTCGGCCTCTCTGTGCTGCTTCTGCTGTGCTGGCTCTGCCCTCCTCCTCACTGTCACTCATCCTGCCGCACACAGCATGCAAATCATTTGTCCTGGCGTCAGCTCCAGATTCCTGCCCTGCTGTCTGAACAAAGCATAAACAGCACAGCAGGAAGCAGCACAGAGACGCACGGGGAGGGAATAGCCCCCCACCTCCTCCGTAAATAGAGCTAACTCCAGCCACAGGGAATGTTTCTAACAGTGAGCTTTCCTAAGGCTATATCTCGGGGTGCACAGTACACAGACACATGGGGGACCCCTTCCCTGAATGCAGCAGACATGCTGCATTCAGTGCTGCATTTAGATTGCCATGCAGCAGGGGGTGACAGGTCCTCTTTAAGAACATCGTTATATATAATCTCACAGTGAGGGATGTTGGAGATGGAGAGATTGTACAGAAGATGGGTTTCTATCCCCAGTTGACACATATAAGAGTGCGGTGCGGAGGTGTAACATCACAAATGATATAATCAATCTGAATGAAGATATCGGTACAGAATATGATCCTTGGGGGAGTTCTCTTTTCATTACCTCTAGACCACCAGGGAAGCAGGCACTAACCTATTTAAGATCCTAGACATCCAACAATCAGGGGCTTTACAGGTCTTGACGGTCCCCCGATAAAACTCTACTTTGAATGCCTGCTCTTGCCAGGAAATGCTGGAGAATCCTGACAGTGTGCACGATGCGTACTGTAAGGAATTAGTGTAACTGCAGACTTTTATCGCAAATCCAGATAACCCCTTTAACCGTTCCATTACCTTATGGTACCAAGGAAGCAAATACTAACCAGTCTACCACCCTAGGTTATCAAGGATGGGGCCATATACTAGTCTACAATCTGTTAAAGTGCCTCAGATGAACTAAAAATACATATATTAATCATTCAGCATGGTGCCCTTCTAATGTAAGGAGACCCAGCCCCATGGCTGTAAAGGGAATTTGTCAACAGGTCCCTTCTGAGAACGGTATATGGAAAAGATAGAGCCCCTGATTCCAGCAATGTGTCACATACTGGGCTGCCTGCTGTCATTTTGATACATTCAATGTTTTATCTGTTGCCGATCCTGCAGTTCTCTAAATGCTGAGATCTGTATATCCCGGCCCACATCACTGATTGGCAGCTTTCTGCCCACGCACAGTGTACACAGAAAGCAGCCAATCAGTGGTGGGGGTGTCGTTATATAGAACTTATGAATATGCAAGCAGGTTTACTAGTCCCCTAATGATAATCTACTGCTAATAAAACAGTGATTTTATCATATCTACAATAAGTTGCCCAGTAAGTGACACATAGCTGGAATCAGGGTTTCTGTCTCTACATTTTGCTGCTGTCAGGTTGACTGGCAAAACCTGGAGACAGATTCCCTTTAAGATATAATGTCTGACATATTTGGCCTCATACAAATCTGTACCAGGATTCTTTAACCATTAGATGCAAATATAATATCTCTCTCTATACTCTTGTGTATCAAAAAGACCTTTAGTTCCTGCTGGGACACCAGCACACACGTGCAGCTTTGGTCTTACAGTCCCCTACAACTACATTGTCCATATGTAACAATGAAAACCAGAATTTCACACTTATGAAAGCTTCTATAGATAAAGTGTCAGACGAAACGTGCGTCAGGGCAGAGCACACATGCCTGGGGTTAGTAATTTGTTCAATTATGAGCTGATATAACATTCTCCCGTGTATTTTAATACCTATACCACCCTTTTGTTTATATGTGTATTCCCTTTTTTTTAATTTATTCATAAATCAATAATACACATGAAAATAAGCAACTTTGTAACATATGTAATGAGAGAAATCCATTTCCTTCTCCTTTTGGACTTATTAGGGTGCTTTCACACTGGCGGTTTTGCCCGGGTCCAGCGGATCCGGACAAAAAATGGCAGCACTTGCGGCACACTTGCGGCAAGCCCCATACATTGTCTATGGGGCTTGCAGTAAGTGTGTGGCAGACGCGGCAAGTGCGGTTTTAGCACTTGCGGCAGATGCGGCCGTGAAAAAAACGCCGCTGACCACGTTTTTTTTTCGTGCCCGCATCTGCCGAAACCGCACTTGCCATGTCTGCCGCACACTTACTGCAAGCCCCATAGACAATGTATGTGGCTTGCCGCAAGTGCTGCCATTTTTTGTCCGGATCCGGGCAAAACCGCCAGTGTGAAAGCACCCTTAATAATAATCAATTCTCAGATAGTATCTGTCTTCAGTGAATACGGACATTCCCATTGCTGAGATAGGGGATCACAGTAATAGCTTTTAAAATTCTATGAAGGAGAAGAGCCAGAGGAAGAGTCAGACATTCTGCTGCAAGTTCTCCTGAAATGATAGTTACAAAGAGAGGAGCTAGAGGCCAACACAGACATTCTGCTGCAAGTTCTCCTGAAATGATAGTTACAAAGGGAGGAGCTAGAGGCCGAGACAGACATTCTGCTGCAAGTTCTCCTGAAATGATAGTTACAAAGGGAGGAGCTAGAGGCCGACACAGACATTCTGCTGCAAGTTCTCCTGAAATGATAGTTACAAAGGGAGGAGCTAAAGGCCGACACAGACATTCTATTGCAAGTTCTCCTGAAATGATAGTTACAAAAGGAGGAGCTAGAGGCCGACACAGACATTCTGCTGCAAGTTCTCCTGAAATGATAGTTACAAAGGGAGGAGCTAGAGGCCGACACAGACATTCCGCTGCAAGTTCTCCTGAAATGATAGTTACAAAGGGAGGAGCTAGAGGCCGACACAGACATTCTGCTGCAAGTTCTCCTGAAATGATAGTTACAAAGGGAGGAGCTAGAGGCCGACACAGACATTCCGCTGCAAGTTCTCCTGAAATGATAGTTACAAAGGGAGGAGCTAGAGGCCGACACAGACATTCTGCTGCAAGTTCTCCTGAAATGATAGTTACAAAGGGAGGAGCTAAAGGCCGACACAGACATTCTGCTGCAAGTTCTCCTGAAATGATAGTTACAAAAGGAGGAGCTAGAGGCCGACACAGACATTCTGCTGCAAGTTCTCCTGAAATGATAGTTACAAAGGGAGGAGCTAGAGGCCAACACAGACATTCTATTGCAAGTTCTCCTGAAATGATAGTTACAAAAGGAGGAGCTAGAGGCCGACACAGACATTTTGCTGCAAGTTCTCCTGAAATGATAGTTACAAAGGGAGGAGCTAGAGGCTGACACAGACATTCTGCTGCAAGTTCTCCTGAAATGATAGTTACAAAGGGAGGAGCTAGAGGCCGACACAGACATTCTGCTGCAAGTTCTCCTGAAATTAGTTATAGAGGGAGGAGCTAGAGGCTGACACAGACATTCTGCTGCAAGTTCTCCTGAAATGATAGTTACAAAGGGAGGAGCTAGAGGCCAACACAGACATTCTGCTGCAAGTTCTCCTGAAATGATAGTTACAAAGGGAGGAGCTAGAGGCAGACACAGACATTCTGCTGCAAGTTCTCCTGAAATTACAGTTACAGAGGGAGGAGCTAGAGGCCGACACAGACATTCTGCTGCAAGTTCTCCTGAAATGATAGTTACAAGTCTCCATAGACTTTTATGAGTACCAACTTCCATCTCCTATATCAGTAATGGGAAAGTCTATGTTCACTGACGACAGTTTAACCTGTAAATTGAGAATTCTGAGAATGAAAAGATCAGTCCGGGAGGAAAAAAAACTGATTTCGTTAAAAAAAGATATATTACAAAGTTTCTTATTTTTATAAAAAAAATAGATCGAATGATGATTGCTCATTAATTGAATGAAGTCTTCACAGTGATGATGAGCGCTGTGCACCTGTCTCAATATTTGCTGAATATTGTTTCACGTTTCTAGAATAGGTGGTAAGTTGTGCACGGTCCATATGTAACAGTAGTGAACTCACATTTCACACTTGTCTTCCATTGAATTGATTTCCCGGATCGCCGTCACCATCTCCTGCTCTACGTCGTCCTCAGGTTTTCCCAAAAGACTCAGGAGTCGACGCCTGAGCAGCGCCAGCTGCAGCTGCTGCATCTCCACGTTCTCCTCCAGGCGGCTGATTTCGGTGGTTGACGACAGGAGCTGGGACGTTTTCCGTTTCATCTCGGGTCTTTCCAGAACTTCTTCTTGGCAGTTATCCAGAAGGATCACCTCCCGCTCCATCTATGGAAAGTGTATAAACTACGTCATCACCCTGATAAACTTGGCTTTCATTCAGTGACCTCCAGAATAAATGTCCAATAATGTCACTCAATGCTGGACCGTTAAATATGCTAAGTTATAGGATTAAAAACAAAAACAAAAAAAAACAAGATTTTTTCTTCCCTGCACCCTCCGATCAGTACAAAGGGGTCACAGCTCCTGGTACAGCGCCACGACTGTTGTGGTTGTAGCTGGTACTACACATCTACTCTGATCACTTGAATGGGCTGAGCCGCAGTACCAAGAACAACCACATGCCTCCGTACGGCGCTGTGCTCAGCCACACAATGCGTGCCCTCTCTTCTGGTATATAGGGTTCCCTTGTACATTTCTTTCTCAACCTCCACACTTTGATGGGTCGTCAATGAAAAGTTCCCCGACAGTCTGTTATTCCAATAAAAATGGTTTGTATACAATACATAAATAGAATTAGGTATTATAATGCACCTATAGGACTCTATAATATTACTTTACATAATTGAACTATTTATATTTGGTTTTATGTTCACTATTTCACAATTTTTACATTTCGGAGTCTTTTTATGGACCTTGTTGTCAATTAGCTACCAATAGAGGAAGGTAACCAGATGGGTGTCAGATAACCCTGGACAGAGGAGGGCCTCATTTGGATGGTCTCATCCCCATTTTAATGGATGGCGATATCCCGAACTAAAGGGAAAATGGGACCACAGTTGCAGGTGATTCGGAGTGTGCTACTGCCCAGTTGCTCCTGTGGTGATGTGCCTTACATCACTATATCCGGCGGTTTGGGATTGTGCTTGGTGATGTAAGGTTAGAAGAGAAGAAACGTCATGAACTTACTTGTTATATCGGTGGCTTCTACTACAGGACTGTGCTAGGATCAGTGAGTTCTGACAGCTACCCCTATGCACACTTAAAGGGGTTGTCCGTTCTAAACTGATAATTCTGCAGTCTCTATGTGACTACAAACTTCTCAATCCTCCCAGCGCCCGCACCGTCCACTGCAAGGATTTATCTCTTTCTAAGCCGGGAATGCACTGATTTTATGCAGTATGCATGTTCCCAGCAACAACACTACTAACAGGTGCGGCCTCACTCAATGCAAATGTATAGAGTGGGCGTGTCCAACTAGAGGGCGCAACCTCACTTAATACAAGTGTATGGCCCACTAGATGGCCACGCCCACTAGTCGTACACACCCGCTTCATACACTTGTATTGAGTGAGGCCACGCCTACTAGTCGTGTTGTTGTCGGGAACATGCATGTCACATAACTGCGGTCCCTTCCCGGCTTAGAGATGGCGAATCATCACAGGGCACAGTGCGTGGGTAGTAGAATAAATAAATCTGCAGCCACAAAGATTGACTGCAGAATTATCAGTTTAGACCAGACAACCCCTCTAAGGCTCATGCAGAAGTCTTAGCAACATGGTCCAAGTACAGACCTTAATGCAACAGACTGGCCGTGGGTCTCCCAAACAGAGAGCGACAGCTTGATAGAAAAATATGAAGCTGTCACGCTAAGGTTAAGAGACGCACAGCCAGTCTGTGCAACGTGGTCCATGATCGGACCGTGTTGCATGGATGTCTGCACAAGGCCTTAGCTGTTGATCATTTATTAGAGCCGCCCACTGGACTTCTAAGCCTGGAATGAGCAGTGAAAGAGGCGCGTAAGGGACCATCCCGATTGGGTGCACCTTGTCACGATCAGACTTTTAAAATCAAAACAGTGTCAACGAAGGCCGCTATGTTATTTTAATATACTATTACTATTTATTAAACTAACCGCAGGGTATTTGCTTGTGTTTTTTTTTATCTAGGCTTTTTTGATCAATGGTCACAGTGTGAATGTGCACCTACACGCTGCACTTACACATACAGGTGTGTTGGCCCATTTGTTCGGTTTTCCTTTAGTTTCTTGAACTTTGTACATTCTGAGGTTTGGCTCCTACTTTTTAGGCTGTGTATCTAGTCTACAGTATATAATTTTCCAAGAGCAGGTGTAGCAGTCAGGTTTAGGTCTTGCTCTGCTCCCCCCCCTATTTTGAGCCTGCTGGCACGTAGTGAAGTGAGATCCTAGAGTTAGGGACCATCCTAGTTGGGCGCACCTTGTCGCAGGGGTGGATTTAATGTCTATTTGATCAAAATAGTGTCAACTATGTACTAGTGATGAGCAGGCACTACCATGGTAATCATAGATAAAATGTTTCTTAAAGTGAACCGGTCACCAGATTTGAGTGTTGTAAACTCAAAGCGCCCCCTTCAGCAGCACCTATGCTCCTTTCTAAGAAGGTGGTTACTATGTCCTGACAGCCCCTGTACACCGAATAAATAAGTTTAAACTTTCCATCCTGTATTATAATTAAATGTTTCCGGTCCGATGGGCTAGATTGTAGCTCGGTCCGTCTCGCCTCCAATTGCCATCCATCCCGCCTCTCCTCGCCAGCCAACAGCCTCTTTTTCTAAATAACATCTGAATTGAGCGCCTGCAGTGAGGCCTCTCTGGATCGCACATGCGCACTATGCTCTACCCTACTGCAGGCAGAACCTAGAATTGTTCTGTGCATGCGCGAACCGCTAAGGTTTCTGCACAAGTGCACAGTGTGCCTGCATGATCTAGAGAGGCCTCTGCACAGGTGCACGATTGAAATGTCACTTAGAAAAAGAGGCTGTTGGCTGGCGAGGAGAGATGGACCAGATAGTGAGAAGAGGTGGAACAGATCGCAAGGAGGAGAGGTGGGACAGATGGCGAGGAGAGGTGTGTGACAGATGGCGAGGAGAGGTGTGTGACAGATGGCGAGGAGAGGCGGGACAGATGGTGAGAAGAGGCGGGACGGATGGCAAGAGAGAGGCGGAGCAGACGGTGAGGAGAGGCACAACAGATGGCAAGGAGGAGAGGCTGAACACATGGCGAGGAAGAGAGGTGGAGCAGATGGCGAGGAGGAGAGGTGGAACAGACGGCAAGGCAGGACAGATGGCGAGGAGAGGCGGCATGAACGCCGAGGAGAGGCGGGATGAACGGCGAGGAGAGGCGGGATGAACGGCGAGGAGAGGCGGGATGAACGGCGAGGAGAGGCGGGATGAACGGCGAGGAGAGGCGGGATGAACGGCAAGGAGAGGCGGGATGAACGGCAAGGAGAGGCGGGATGAACGCAAGGAGAGGCGGGATGAACGGCGAGGAGAGGCGGGATGAACGGCGAGGAGAGGCGGGATGAACGGCGAGGAGAGGCGGGATGAACGGCGAGGAGAGGCGGGATGGACCGAGCTATAATTAAGCCCATCAGACCGGAAACAGTTAACTATAATACAGGGTGGGAAGTTTTGAAAACTTTTTTATTTGGTGTATTGGGGCAGTCAGGGCATAATAGCACCTTCTCAGAAAGCAGCACGAGTGCTGTGGAAGATAACTCTTATAGTTTCACACAACCAAATCTGGTGAGAGGTTCACTTTAAAGGTGTTACCCAGTCTAAAATGATAATTCTGCAGTTGCTATGTGTCACTATATGTGACTGCAGACTTATTAATCCTCCCAGCCCCCGCACTGTGTGCTGCGATGAATGGCCAATCTCTAAGCTGCGAACAGACAGCAGTTATGCGGTATGCATGCTCCCGACAACAACAAAACTAGTGGGTGCGGCCCTGCTCAATACAAGTATATGGAGCGGACACAGCCGACTAATGGGCATGGCCATCTTAGTTAGCGTGGCCTTGCTCCATGCAATTGTATTGAGCAAGGCCTCGCCCACTACTCAGGGGCGCCAGCCACTGTGGCAGGAACATGCATACCGCATAACTATGGACCATACCCTGTTTAAGAAGCCGTGAATCCTCGCAGCGCACAGTGCGGATACTGGGAGGATTAATAAGTCTGCAGTCACATAGAGTGACTGCAGACTTATAATTTTAGACGGGACTAACCCTTTAATTAAAGGGTTACATCACTACAATATGAGCAAGAAGAAATATATAGGTAATAGTGGACATATCCAATACAAACCATGGACATAAATGAATAAACAGTAATTAATGTACATTCATAGTATTTATAGAAAGTGCAGCACATACACAATGGGACCAGTATATGATAACAGAAAGATCGAAATAGCGGTGAAATTCTAGATAAAATAACGATATCACAAGGTCATCTCTACACATAAGCTTTATTCTGGCTTAGTCTCAGTGATAACACAAAAGCATTTTATAGGTCAGGTCAAAGGTGCACCGTGAGGTATAAAAAGGGTTATACAGCTTTAATACCGCAGTATAGCACAAAAGTACAAAAAAAACAATAGTGATAAGGTGTTAGCAACAGTGGCCAAAAAAAGAGATGAAAGAAAGAAAACGAATGTCACGTGGTAATAAAGAGTGCAAAAGGTATGAAGGCCCCCGACGCGCGTTTCATCAGACACGGCCATACCTTTATTTACTTACTGCAGGGTATTTGTTGGTGGTTTTTCCTAGGTTTTATCTTTAGCATGGCACCAAAAGATTGAACAACTTTTCTATCCGACAGAAGCGATTTGAAGGGATTTAATTTTATATCTAAATGCTAGATAATTTATCATTATGAAATCATTGCAACAAGAAAATATGTCCACTCACCAGTTCACTAATTAATTTCCACTCTTGCTTCAATTCATCACAGTAAAGTTCCCAGTCTCTGCAGACATCGAGGACATACCGCCATCTGTCCCATAATGAAGCCACCGCCCTGTCAAATAGCAAGACGTCCTGGCAGCGGGCAGCACTCAGCTCTCGCGCCTCCTCTCGGAGTTGCAGCAATTCTTCTTCGCAGGAGTTTACTTTTGTCACCAAGTTCTATGAAATACAGAGAAATGGTTCTCACAATGGCGATCAGTGCACATCGGGTTATTGAAAAGAGGTGCAATAACAAACACCATCAGGTAGAATTAGAATTGCGCCCCTGTGCAATGTATGTATCCGACCATTAGGAATAGGTCGGATATACCACAGCTCATGGGCAGGGAAGGAAGTACAGAGTATACACACATTACAACCGGGGATCACAGCTGTTTTTTTATTACTGTCCACCCACTAGGGGTGGAGATTAAGTAACAAAACAGGCTGGCAGTGTAGAACTTACAGTAGAGTCCCCAAGAGAAAGTGGAGGAACCAAGAATCAGCCGGCTCCAGTCCAAAGTGATTAGGCCAGGCCATTTGGGTCACTCACAGGACTTGGGGCCCAGGCTACGGGACGTGTACCCCTGAGTGTGCCTCTTCCTGTGCTGGCCCCCAGCTCCCGACCCTGGATAGCGGTTGCTCAGTGTAGCAGATCTAGACTCAAGCAAACAGGTTGCCATGGTCTGGTGGAGCCGCTGGTTGGTCCTTTGGATGGATCCTCATGGGTGGGATGGGGCCTGTACTACGTAGATGAGGAGACTCCTCATTACTGGCATGTCACTCTCCCCAAGGAGAAAAGCTTACCCCATAGGTCCATACAGAGCGAAATTTGTGCTTGTATCAGACTACAGGGCTTCCATATCTCCAATTCTTTACATGAAGACACTGGGCCACTGTTGGTCCACACTAGTCCTTGTACATATCGCACTAATATATCAGTCTGACCAACCAGCCATAAAAGTGTTACTGATCGTGAACGCCCCATCATACCTAACTTCGTCTACGTACATAAATAATCCGAACACTGAAATATCAATGACTTTAGGAGAGAACTTGCCTTGCTTTTCTCCCATTGGGCCAAAGCAGCTTTGTAAGAAGTTGGCTTCTGAGACAAGGAATCTCCAATAACAGCTTCCATTTCTTCGAGATCCCGGCACATCTTCTGCTTATTACTTTTGAACATTAGGTACTTTTCATGGTAACTAGATAGTAATGATGGAAAAGTTGAACGTATGAATTCATATGAATACATTCTAGAGTAAGATACGTTAGTATATTGTATCATCACACGTTGTTCTGCCATCACGAGGGAAAATAAGGTCATTTTGTAATCCTATTGTGACGTCCGTCTGAGTCTACAGACACACAAGGTGTATCTCAGACAGTCTTGGCACAAGTCGCTCCAACTTTAACACCCTTTAACCCTTATACAGGGATCTGGATTTACAACAGGGTCCAGGAGATTGTTGCCTATGGAAGGGCTACAGTCCATCCAATGACCGGAAAAGTCACAATGCAAGTCAGGATCTGTTAGAGTGGTCAGGGAGCCAAGTCAAAGCTAAGATGGCAGCAAGATACAAAGTCATAAGGCAGGAGAAACGTTCAAAAAACAGGCCATGATAACACAGGAAAAACACCAATTCAAGGCAGGAGACTAGCCCGGGGAACCAAAAGCTATTTCTGGCAGCTTCCAGCAAGAGGCTGAAGGTATTAGTAGGATGTGGTGCTTTCCAATAGGCTGAAGTTAGGAGTTAATGAATTCAGCTGGAAAGCACACACCCCCTCTCTGTCAGACTGTGAAGTACTGCAGGTTTCAGTCTCTCTTAGTGGATGGTTAGAGCCTCCACTCTCGACATCTCCTCTATCACCAGCACCACCTATAGAGTGAATACGGCGGTGCCTGGTGACAGAAGAAGATGTCCATAGGGCAGACTTTGGTGGGGATGTACCGCATTTAATTTAGAGGAAGGGTCAGAGTTAAGCAAAAAAAAAATGTAATGGAATGTTACAACATGGGAGCAGGTGGCGGAATTTCTTGAATAAAGGTGCATCCCAATGTAAACATGCTCCTTCTGGGGCAATGCTGACAGCTATGGGTAGAATTTAGAATAGAGCAACACACTATACTTCCAAGCCTAGAAAGAACAGGAACTTAAGTGATTAAAGGAGTTAAACCAAGTATTTAAATTATCCCCCAAATCGATCGTATAGGGGATGTCTAATTGATTGTTGACAATTCAACCACCTAGACTACCATGGATCTCAAGGAAGGGCTCTGAAGTGGATGCTGACCACTCTATTCAGTCTCTATTGGACTGCCCAAAATATCCAAGTACTGAGCTCTGCAGGATGAGGAGGTGAGCTGTGATATCACGTGTTATCTACTGTATATAGAGGTGTTATCAGTCATTGTGCAGGAGGAGGAGGTGAGCTGTGATATCACCTATTGTGAATGGTGGATCCTGTGTTATCTACTGTATATAGAGATGTTATCAGTCATTGTACAGGAGGAGGTGAGCTGTGATATCAGCTATTGTGAATGGTGGATCCTGTGTTATCTGCTGTGTATAGAGGTGTTATCAGTCATTGTGCAGGAGGAGGAGGTGAGCTGTGATATCACCTATTGTGAATGGTGGATCCCGTCTTATCTACTGTATATAGAGGTGTTATCAGTCATTGTACAGGAGGAGGAGGTGAGCTGTGACATCACCTATTGTGAATGGTGGATCCTGTGTTATGTACTGTATATAGAGGTGTTATCAGTCATTGTACAGGAGGAGGAGGTGAGCTGTGATATCACCTATTGTGAATGGTGGATCCCGTCTTATCTACTGTATATAGAGGTGTTATCAGTCATTGTACAGGAGGAGGAGGTGAGCTGTGACATCACCTATTGTGAATGGTGGATCCTGTGTTATGTACTGTATCACCTTCATTTCTTGCTTTATTTATTGTATTTTCTTTTTTACATTGATTGTATGCCTATTGTTTTGTATCCAATTATTGTACTTTATTTGTTCTCTACTGTAATTACGTACTGTATTTTCTGTACTCTAACCCTACATTGTAAAGCGCTGCGGAATATGTTGGCGCTATATAAATAAAGCTTTATTATTATTATTATTATTATTATTATATAGAGGTGTTATCAGTCATTATACAGGAGGAGGTGAGCTGTGATATCATCTATTGTGAATGGTGGATCCTGTGTTCTCTAATGTATATAGAGGTGTTATCAGTCATTGTACAGGAGGAGGTGAGCTGTGATATCACCTATTGTGAATGGTGGATCCTGTGTTATCTATTGTATATAGAGGTGTTATCAGTCATTGTACAGGGAGGAGGAGAGCTGTGATATCACCTATTGTGAATGGTGGATCCTGTGTTATCTACTGTATATAGAGGTGTTATCAGTCATTGTACAGGAGGAGGTGAGCTGTGATATCACCTATTGTGAATGGTGGATCCTGTTATCTACTGTATATAGACGTGTTATCAGTCATTGTACAGGAGAAGGTGAGATGTGACATCATCTATTGTGAATGGTGGATCCTGTGTTATCTACTGTATATAGAGGTGTTATCAGTCATTGTACAGGAGGAGGAGGTGAGCTGTGATATCATCTATTGTGAATGGTGGATCCTGTGTTATCTACTGTATATAGACGTGTTATCAGTCATTGTACAGAAGGAGGTTTGCTGTGATTTTACCTATTGTGAATGGTGGATCCTGTGTTATCTACTGTATATAGAGGTGTTATCAGTCATTGTACAGGAGGAGGAGGTGAGCTGTGATATCATCTATTGTGAATGGTGGATCCTGTGTTATCTACTGTATATAGACGTGTTATCAGTCATTGTACAGGAGGAGGAGGTGAGCTGTGATATCACCTATTGTGAATGGTGGATCCTGTGTTATCTACTGTATATAGAGGTGTTATCAGTCATTGTACAGGAGGAGGTTTGCTGTGATATCACCTATTGTGAATGGTGGATCCTGTGTTATCTACTGTATATAGAGATGTTATCAGTCATTGTACAGGAGGAGGTGAGCTGTGATATCATCTATTGTGAATGGTGGATCCTGTGTTATCTACTGTATATAGAGGTGTTATCAGTCATTGTACAGGAGGAGGTTTGCTGTGATATCACCTATTGTGAATGGTGGATCCTGTGTTATCTACTGTATATAGAGGTGTTATCAGTCATTGTACAGGAGGAGGTTTGCTGTGATATCACCTATTGTGAATGGTGGATCCGGTGTTATCTACTGTATATAGAGGTGTTATCAGTCATTGTACAGGAGGAGGAGGTGAGCTGTGATATCACCTATTGTGAATGGTGGATCCTGTGTTATCTACTGTATATAGAGGAGTTATCAGTCATTGTACAGGAGGAGGTTTGCTGTGATATCACCTATTGTGAATGGTGGATCCGGTGTTATCTACTGTATATAGAGGTGTTAACAGTCATTGTACAGGAGGAGGAGGTGAGCTGTGACATCACCTATTGTGAATGGTGGATCATTGTAAGGTCTTTGGAGAAGAGATTCAATCATAGGCTCTCATCACCCATAAAAAAGGGGAATGACTGCCATTTCTCTTTCTAGGGGCCCCAGAGAAGACAAATGTGCTGCCGTGGTCTACATAGTCATCTGGAGAAGATACAAACCTGGCCAATTCTGATTGTTTCCTTTTGAACATCTCCGACAATTCCGCGTTCTTGCTGGAGATCTGATTCTCCAGGTCATCCAGTTTTTCTCGATCCTGTCTGTTACAATCAGGTCTCAGCTGTTGCGTGAGATTATGGATTTCCGCTAAAGCAATATTTATTCCTCCTTGTTGCAAATGAAGCATGGTCTCATGATCCTCTCGATCACTGAAATCCACTGGGTTTTTTTGCAGCGTTTCCTCATACTGTCTGAAAAGTTCAGCAAGTTCGGTCAGGGTGCGCTGAAGATTTCGGAAGATGCTGAACGTCTTCTCGACAACGGTCTGGTAACATAAAGCCAACATTATAGTGGTTATTTCATAAATGAGGCTCAACGACTGACACACATACAGAAGCTAAAAGAAAAAAGTTAGCAAAACTGCAAAGTCAAACACTTCAGGTCAAGTAATATCAGATTTAAAAAAAAAAAAGAAAAGAAAAAGGGTATACGGTTGTGCTCAAAAGTTTACATACCCCGGCAGATTTTTTTGCTCTCTTGGCCTTTTTTTAGAGAATCATGGTTTGAACACTGCTGACTGGCATTATCAATTCTTTGGATTTCTTTTGCATCCCTTTCCTGTTTTATACAGTTCAACTATATTTTCCTACAGATCCATTGACAATTCTTTTGCTTTCCCCATGACTCACAGTCCGGAAACCTCAGTGGCTGGATGAAAGATGCAAGAGTCTGTCTGGATCCCAGAAACTTATTCAGCTTTTATGCACACACACGGATTACAAGCAAACAGGTCACATGTGAGGATGTTACCTTTATTAGCCATTCAAACCCATTTGTGTCAACGTCTGTGCATGTTATCAGGCCAAAATCAGAAGGGAGTATGTGAACTTTTGATCGGGTCATGCGGATATTTTTGGTTGTCATTATAACTTAAAGGGAACCTGTCACCTGAATCTAAGGCCCTACACTATCACTACCTGTCCCTACACCTTCCTAGCTGCTCCCTATCTATCCCTTTCTCATCTAAAGTGGCCCTTTTAAACATCTGAAAAATAAGTTTTAACTTACAGAAGTCCCTGAGGCTGGGGGACTGGAAAGGCGGCTCCCACTCTCTAGTGTTCCCTCCTCCATGGTGTAGCGCACGCATAATTCTTTATTCCTCGCCCCCACCATTTGGAATCTCCCGCCCTCTGTGACATAGTATGTACTGGCTGTGACGTCACATCCGGCGCGGTGCATTATGGGGCCGGTCATGTGAACAGCCCTAGTGCATTATGGGGCCGATCACGTGATCGGCCCGGCCTCAATAAGCGCATTGCGCATGCGCGGAGCCGGGCCGGTCACATGATCAAGCCCATAATGCACTAGGTTCGATCACGTGACCGGCCCCATAATGCACCACGCCGGATATGACGTCGCGGCCGGTGCATACTATGTCACAGAGGGCAGGAGATTCCAAATGGTGGGGCGGCGAGGAATAAAGAATAATGCCGCCAGCGGGGCGTGCGCTTCACAATGAGGAGGAAACACTGGAGCGTGGGGTCGCCTTTCCAGTCCCACAGCCTCAGGGACTTCTGCAAGTTAAAACTTATTTTTCAGATGTTTAATAGGGCCACTTTAGATGAGAGAGGGATAGATAGGGAGCAGCTAGGAAGGTGTAGGGACAGCTAGTGATAGTGTAGGGGCTTAGATCCAGGTGACAGGTTCCCTTTAAAAAGAGAAAACACAGTAATTTGACAAGAAATGGCTTCACCCAACCACAAACCATGAGTGCAAGAAAAGAGAATGTGTAATTATTCATAGTCTCTGAAAAAAAAGACCAGGAAAGCAAAAAAAAAATCTGCTGGGGTATGTAAACTTTTGAGCACAACTGTATATATAATTTGGGCAATGCTGTACACAACATTTATTATTCAATAAAGAAGTTTGCAACTTTGTGAAGCTGGACTCTACACACAAGTCAGGTCCACCTTTTGACCCAGGAGTCCGGGAAATCTGAGCATGCTTACACTTTTGTGTTTGACAATGCAGAAAAAAAATCCCTTTACACTCTATGGATCTCAATTTAAGTTTTAAGACCACAAACAAGCCAAACTTACAATTCGCTGATGGATGGTGTTGTCGATTTGTTTTCCGATGTCCTCCACTTCATTAATTTGTCCAATGAGCTCTACTGTAGATACCTGAGAAGACAAGGCTCTTGCATCCTTTAATTCAGATTTGCATATTTCATCGAGAGCTTCAAGCCTTAGAAGTTGATCTTGGATGTCGAAACTGTCCAGACTAACGGCGCAATGCTGCTTAAGATCTTGGTGAATTCTCCTTAAATTGTCCAAAGTTTGCTCCAGGCGATACGGAATACTTTTTTCCATGGTGAGAACAAAAGTTACCAACTGAGTAAGAGAGCGGTGTAATCGCTCCATGCCTTCTGCTAGCACTTTTACGGTGAGCTCTTCAGCATGGAAAACATCGTGGCCATCGCGTTTCAAGCTCAGCGCTTCGCCGACCAACATTTTAATTCTCAGTATTTTTTTACATAAAACTTGAGCTTCCATAACATCAAAGTGAGTTCCAAGGGCCGAAGCTTGTCTCTGTACTGAAAAACTCATCACTTTGGCTTCTCCTAAAAGCTCTTCGTACCGTTCTTTAACAGGTTCGTAATGACCACGGTGACCACTTTTTCGCATTTGGAACTGTAGACATTTGTTCCGTAGATTATCAACAGTTAAACCATCCCAGTAAAGCCCGCTATCTTCAAACAAGTCCTTATACCTTAATATCTCCGACAAGAGAACTTGAGATGATGAGGCGACATTTTGGGGAACTTGAGATTTCTTTTCAAAGCCTTCCCCGGCGTGAGTTTCAGCCTCATCATGAATCTCGGGTTCAATAGGCTGCAAAGAGCTCAATTCCAGACGAAGAGAAGTTGTTCTTTCTTGAAACTCGTTAGAAATTCTTAGCAATTTTTCAGTCTGCGAAAACTTCTTTTCTTCTAGTCTCCGAATTCTTCTTGCTTTGGACTCAAGACTTCTTAATATGTCATTTAAATATAACTGCTCGGAAATTTTAAGTTCCCTGTGATAGCTTTGGCTGTTCCCGAGAAGTGTCAAGACAAGACCTTCAATTTCCTCCAACTTCGTAGTCTTGGCCTTCAGACAATTTAGCTGTTCACATAACTCAGCCGCAGTAAATATTCCTCTTTTCACTGGAGTTGCTTCTTTTTCTAGACGGCGCAGTAATTCTTTCAGCTTTTCAATCTCCGAAAAAAGTGCTCTCCTCTTCTCCAGCCCGGATTCGAGCTTTTGTAAGCGGTCAACTGATTGCATAATCTGTTCCTGATATAATTCCTGCAATTGTTGGAAAAATGAGCACATGTCTTTGTAGGCCGCCGGATCGATCCCTTGCGATATGTGTTTCGACTCCTCAATAGCAGAGTTGACGGTGGACTCCCTGTCCAACAATTCTTGTTGCAAGTTTTTAGAAGTTGTGATCTGATGCTCCACATCTTCTGGAAAAGGGCAATAGACTGATCAAACGTCATCTTATTTTGTGATCTCCTGATCCATGTGTGGGAGTCATATACATTTTTCAGGAACGGGTATTGATCTAGCAAGGCATCCGGCGTTTGACATCGGGTCAACTGTTGGTCCTTCGCTCGTTCTTCTAAATTGTCTAAAGAACTCTGCAGCTTTTCCAATGAGCTTTCCAGACTTTTAGGCTCATTGCCCCCCCAAGATCTCTTGATTTGTAAGTCACATGCGGTCCTCAATAAGGAGAACAAATGTTTGATGGCTTCTACGTCTG
Source organism: Allobates femoralis (assembly GCA_033576535.1). Lineage (NCBI taxonomy): Eukaryota > Metazoa > Chordata > Amphibia > Anura > Aromobatidae > Allobates > Allobates femoralis. The sequence goes on from JARQOC010000012.1 coordinate 24,521,330, forward strand.
ACGAGAGAAGCAAAGAGGCTTTCACTATGTCTTCTGGAGAAGGAGTTGGTTGATCAAGTAAGACTTGTCGGACGCCAATGATACTTTGCAGGTCGTCAACTTTCTGTTGAAGAAACTGAAGTTCCTCGGCTTCTTTCACGAGTCGGTCCTGTTCTCTGTGAACACTGATTTCTAGCTGCTCCCATAAAGCTTCGAGATGACTGATATCTACATCTATATCCTTGCTGTCTCTGACTATTATCCTACAGACCCCAAGTTTTGACTGCTTGGTTTTCAACACCGTTAAGGTTTTTTTAGCTTTTGCCAGTTTTTCAAGGAAATGCCCAAATTTATCCAGTGACTCTGGTGACTTTCAGCAGATGACCTGAAACAGAAGGATGACCGAGTCAAACAGAACCCTAACCTAAGAGGGTTTCAATAAAACAAAAAACATATATAAGATGACTATGGGACACTTATAAGTAGAGAACTGGATTTGCTTTGGCAGGAGGTCCTCCTATTTTAATACTTACGGATTTGTCTGTTAGATTGGTGTCCAGTTTTGTCCATGGTCCCATGTGTAAGAACACAGGGCACCAAGCTCTCCAATCACTCATCATGATGCTCTTCCCTCTTATTCTTCCTAAGAATCTACCAGTAACTATGAGCTATAAAATGCCTTAGTGTTGATCAGGGGTCCCCAACCTGTAGCTTGGAGCCACATGTGGCTCACAGGTCCGTGGCGTTTGGCTCGCGGCTGTCTTCCCGCTTGATGTATTAGCACCACATCTAGCAAACAGCTATGAAGAACAGGTCTCCAGATGATAACTTTTGTAAGACACCCCACAGGGAAGGAGAGATCTGAATGGGGGTAAGGTAGGAACCCCTGGATCTTGGTATGCTGCCCTAGTGTGATTTCTATGGAAAATCTTTGGCGGCCATTATACTGGTAATCGGGGCTCTAAGTGTCACTACTGTGAGGGACACCACAAAGCACTCACTGATCTCAGGGAGACCAGTCAAGAAAAACACTGTGGGCAGCCGGCTAAAGCGCTGTTAATTCCCTTGTCATATTCTTAACTCATAACTGAGTGGGATATGGCTAAAATGGCCACTTAATATGGTGGTTATGGTGGTCTCCGCAAGGATTCCACCAGGGCTAGGTCCTTCCCTGGAGAGATATCTGGCTAGTCTCGTGTTTGAAACTCTTAATCAAGGCTCCACGGACTCCATTTGCATATTCAATTTCCAGGGGCAATGCATCATGGATTTCACTGTGTTGAGCGCTTTAGCCGGCTGCCCGCAGTGTTTTACTGACTGGTCTCCTGAGATCAGTGAATGCTTTGTGATGTAGGTCTACCAGCATTGCTCCCACTAGCCAGAATCCTACTCACACTGATGAGGGGCAATACCCCGAAAACAGCTGTCTGTGGATAGATACCTGGCTCTGTTAATTCCCTTGTCATATCCTTAACTCGTAACTGAGTGGGATATTAACTAAAAGGGCCACTTAATATGGTGGTTATGGTGGTCTCCGCAAGGATTCCACCCAGGCTAGGTCCTTCCTGGAGGGATATCTGGCTAGTCCGTGTTTGCGACTCTTGATCGAGGCTCCACAGACTCCATTTGCATACTACTGTGAGGGGGCAGTTGCTGGCTGTGGCTCACGACCCTTTCTCAGAGCTGCATGTGGCTCTCAAGGCCAGAAAGGTTGTAGACCTCTGGTGTAGATAATTACACACAATCCAATACACATGGGAAGTCGCTTTTAGGGTGGCAGCAAGCCCTTCGACTGATGGTTGCCCTGTATAGGTGCACATATGGTAAGTTTGCCCCTGACGATGTTAAGGAGCCAGGTTTATAAACATGCCCATTAGCAATAATCATTACTGTGAACCGATTAAAATAAAGAGGTACTAAAGAGTTTTGCTCTGACGCGTTTTGAGTTGATCTAACTTAATCATAGATAGTCTCAAAACGCGCTGGCAATCTTTTATGCCTTTTATATTTTAAATGATTTATGATAAAGAATATTTGATCTTATACCACTGTGTGCAGAACATCAATCCATCATTGGACTTTATTACGCAAGTCTGGAGCCTCACAAGCGCAGGCACATGTCACCTACAGAATGAATCAATACAAGCACATTAACCAGGGGTGAGCTGTATCTAAGAATAATATTCATCTACATGGAATATGAAAACTGTCTGACTGTCTGCAGCGGTCACTTTCTTATAAGCTTAGTCTCCTTATGGCAAGCCATCTACCAAGACCATGTGGTCTGCAGGGAAACATGACAGTAAGTGTTTCATTTCCCTGCAGCGCCTCCACAGGAAAATGTAAGTATTGCACAGTAGTCATTAAACTTAAGGGGTTGTCTGCGTAATTCAAGACAGGACAGGACAGAACAGAAGTACCTTGTGACTGCTCTTCATCCTGACCAAAAGATGAGGACCCTGGACAAAGAACCCCCCCCAACCAATATTAACTCAGAATTCCCTATTAAATTATATGATAATAGATTTTCTAAACTGGACTAGACCCTTAAATCATCTACATGCTGAGAGTCTTTGGTGCTCGTCTACACACTCCCTTTACTGCTTTTCTAATTGGCTTCAAGATAGCAAGTTATAGTGATACGTATTGTAGTTTACATTATACGAATATGACATCGACCATTGCCCTCCCTAGCAGTAAGACAAAAGAAAAAGCCAAATATATTGTCACACGTGGAGCGGATATGGGCAATAGAGCAGGAAGGGATAACAGGCAAGGGCCTCTGGGAGGTTAGTCTGGCCCTAGACATGGGGTCCCTGACTAGCCCTGTTCCCAAAGGTACCTCTAAAGATGAGGAGGTTCGGGCCACCACCCTATCCCTTAACTTCTCAACCTGCCCTCAGCTAAGAGCCCCTACCTCCACCCACAGACCAGGAAAAGGACACCTCTCCAAGTGAATGGGATAGCAACTGCTCCAGCAGCATGTCTGCACAGCATGGGTCCTAGATGAGAAATGAACTCAATCTGCGACATCTGGTGGAGGGAAGCAGAACTACTTAAGGCTGAGGGGGTGGAGAAAGGAAAGCTCAGAGACACCCCTCCACCTCCACCTGAGCTATGACTCACTCCCCACCGGCAGAGCTGCACAACACATTCAGCAACTGCAGCTTCACTATCAACCCTGATTGAGCCAAAGGAAAAAAACTCTGGCTTAAACAGCAGCAGAACTCCAGGACTGCAAAGGAAGTCAATACGTGAGATATATTCAATGAAATGAATAATTTAGAATTTCTTACATCTTGAGATTTTCCTTCTCCTTGGTCAGCGTCTGATACGTCTGTCTGGCCGCACTTAGATCATTCTGGAAGTTTGTAGATTCTTCAAACAGTTTTTGCTTCTCGGTCTTTAGCGCCATCAGTTTCTTCCGAAGATCTTCAAAGTCTGATGGTAAAATCTCTGAACTTTGGACATCTTTATCCCGCGTCTCCAATTGTAGCCAAGAATCATGTTCTTCCGGAATATCCTTACAAACTTCCTAAAAAGAGAAATATCAAGAGAAGATTAAATTAATCAATTTCTCACTTAAAAAGGTCATTTAGTGCCTAATTGTATGGTGTGGTATATGGGATACTAAGATAGTGGGGCCATTCTTCATCAATGGAAACCTCAATGTCACTGGATATCTGAAATTGCTACATGATTCAGATATCCAGTGTATATCTAATATATAATGTTGAGTGTATGTGTGTGTGTATGTGGCAAGCCCTGTCCACTCAACATGGCACGCCCACTCCAAGTGGCCATGCCCACTCCATGGGACCACACCCACTCCTTATAGCCACACTTGCTCCATATAGCCCCACCCCACATAACCATGTGTGTGACAAGCCCTACCCACTCTAGATAACCATGCCCCACTCCACATAGCCACGCCCCTCCATTGTGATGTCACAATAGAATGTAGAATGTTAGCTTATAAAATTCTGTGTCATGTCACTGCCCGATCATTCTGATCTTATGACCCATTAGAAAAAAAATGTGACTAGATGATTGTTATTACACGCTAAGAGAAAAGCTGTATTAAGCCTCAATGAGCAAGACTTACAGAAATGGAAGAAAAGGTGGCAAGAAATACAGAAATGGAAGAAAAGGTGGCAAGAATTACAGAAATGGAAGAAAAGGTGGCAAGAATTACAGAAATGAGTTCAGAAATGGAAGAAAGGGAGGCAAGAGCTACTTTCTTAAGGGCCATGTAAGAAATGGAGGTAAGAATTACAGAAATTAATGAATGTATGTATGTATGTATGTCCACTTAAGCAATTTGCATCGTTGTATCTACAATCATAAAATTTTGCGAATGAATGTATGTATGTTACGTATGTATGTATGTCCATTAAAGGAATTCGCACCATTGTACATCTACAATCACAAAATTTTGCACACACACTCCATTTGACTCAGGGTTTGTAGTGGGGTGTGGATTTGGGGGGCAGGTTTGGGGGGTGCGTGGTGTTTTTTTTGGGGGGGCGGGTTAAGGGGGGCGGGGAGCATTTTTAGGGGGGAGGGTGCAGGTTTGGGGAGGGTACGAAGGGCAGGTTTGTGGGTAGACGTTTCAGGGTGGGGGCAGGGGGCTGAGGCGTAGATTTGGGTCGGGGAGCGTGGGTGGATGGGGCGGGTCGGGGAGGAAGCAGGATTGATACAGATAGTGGACATACAATACACACACACAGACAAACTCAGCTTATAACTAAGAACAGTTAGTTACTATGCCCAGGCAATGCCAGCTAGTATATATATATACATCCGCTCTCTCCCTCTACATTATTATTATATATACATACATACATACATACATACATACACACATGGTGGGCCATTTATATGGCTGCACCAAAATAAAATGGGAATGGATGGAGATATCAAAACTTCCTGTTTGTGGCACATTAATACATGGAAGAGGAAAACTTTTCCAGATGGGTGGTGACCATGGTGGCCATTTTGAAGTTGACCATTTTGGATCCAACTTTATTTTTTCATTGGGAAGAGGGTCATGTCACACATCAAACGTATTGAGAATTTCATAAGAAAAACAAGGGTGTGCTTGGTTTTAACGTAACTTTATTGTTTCATGAGTTATTTACAAGTTTATGACCCCATATAAAATGTGTTCAAAGTGCTGCCCATTGTGTTGGATTGTCAATGCAATCCTCTTCTCCCACTCTTGACATACTGATAGTAACACCGCAGAAGAAATGCTGCACAGGCTTCCAGTATCCGGTGTTTCAGATGCTGCACATCGCGTATCTTCACAGCATAGACAATTGCCTTCAGATGAGGGATGAGGCAAACATGTTGGTGAATGGTGAAGTTAACAAACAAAACCCCCGCTATTGGTCTGACACTAACCCACAGTGGATAGATCCCTCCAAGACTGCTGGAGCACAAAAATTGATGGTATGGTGTGGTATATGAGGTACAAAGATAGTGGGGCCATTCTTCATCAATGGAAACCTCAATGCCACTGGATATCTGAAATTGCTGCATGATTCAGATATCCAGTTTATATCTAATATATAAAGTTGAATTGTATGTGTGTGTGTGTGTGGCAAGCCCTGCCCACTCAACATGGCACGCCCACTCCATGTGGCCTTGCCCACTCCACGGTACCACACCCACTCCTCATAGCCACACTTGCTCCATATGGCCCCACCCCATATAGCCACACCCATGTGTGTGACAAGCCCTACTCACTCTAGATAAACCATGTCCCACTCCACATAGCTACGCCCCTCCATTGTGATGTCACAATAGAATGTTAGCTTATAAAATTCCGTGTCATGTCACTGCCTGATCATTCTGATCTTATGACTCATAAGAATAAGAATGTGACTTGATGATTGTCATCATACGCTAAGAGAAAAGCTGTATTACGCCTCAATGAGCAAGACTTACAGAAATGGAAGAAAGGGAGGCAAGAGCTGCTTTCTCAAGAGCCATGGAAGAAAGGGAGGTAAGAATTACAGAAATTAATGTATGTATGTCTGTCTGTCTGTCCATTAAAGGAATTCGCATCATTGCACATGTACAATCACAAAATTTTGCACACACACCTTTTTGACTCAGGGTTGTAGGGGGGGGTGGATTTGGGGAAAGCAGGTTTGGGGGGTGCGGGTGCAGTAGAGGGTGGGTTTGGGGGGTGCGGGTTAAGAGGGTCAAGGGGGGGGGCATTTTTAGGGGAGTGGGTACGAGGGGGCAGGTTTGGGGGTGTGGGTTTCGGGGTGGGGATGGGAGAGTGAGGGGTAGATTTTGGGGGGGGGGGGGGGAGCGTAGGTGGCTCGGGCGGGATGGGGGGGAAGCAGGATTGATACATATAGTGGACACACAATACACACATTCATCTTATAACTAAGGTCAGTTAATTACTATGCCCCGGCAACGCCGGGCTCAACAGCTAGTGATTATATTATATTAATGATAGACCCCTCTTCCACCCTATATTACTGATAGAGAATACTGTAAACAGTGTTTGTGGTTTTAGTCACCCCCCTTCCCCCCCCAAATTGTAAATGGAAAGAGAAAGAAGAATTTTGCATTTTGAGTTGTCCAAGTTGTAGCTCACTGCTTTTGCAAAAATATTAGAAATCCATCAAGGCTCCAGGTCCTCACAGCTCACTTCTCTCCCACAGTTAAAAAGAGGAGGAGAGAGGAGGTCGTACGCAGAGCTCCAGTGGTGAGGGAAGAAAGTACTTACAGTCTCAAAGAAGGCTATATAACATAACAAAAGAACATGAATAGGAAATAGGTGCAGGATAGAAGATGTGCTGATATATAAGTTAAGTAGGACAATGGTACCCTAGACTGACACAAAAACATTATGCCCAGCATGTATTCCCACGAGAGGAACATAAACCCACATTTACCCTATATTACAGGAATAAACCACGTGCACAATGGTGATTGTAACCTTTTTGTGGTTTTAGACACAAAGTAAAATGTCAACCCCCCCCCCTCCAAATTGGAAATGGGATGAGGAAGAATTTTTATATCTGAGAGGAGAGAGTGTCTATAGGTTCAGAGAGTATGCAAATGGAGTCCGTGGAGCCTCGATTAAGAGTCTCAAACACGGGACTAACCATATATCTCTCCAGGGAAGGACCTAGCCCTGGGGTGGAATCCTTGTGGAGACCACCATAACCACCATATTAAGTGGTCCTTTTAGTCAATATCCCACTCAGTTACGAGTTAAGAATATGACAAGGGAATTAACAGAGCCTGGTATCCATCCACATACAGTTGTTTCGGGGTATTGCCCCTCATCAGTGTGGAGTAGGATTCTGGCTAGGTGGGAGCAATGCCTGGTAGACCAACATCACAAAGCATTCACTGATCTCAGGGAGACCAGTCAAGGAAAACACTGCAGGCAGCCGGCTAAAGCGCTCAAACACAGTGAAATCCATGATGCATTGCCCCCTGGAAATTTGAATATGCAAATGGAGTCCGTGGAGCCTCGATTAAGAGTCTCAAACACGGGACTAGCCAGATATCTCTCCAGGAAGGACCTAGCTCTGGGGTGGAATCCTTGCAGAGACCACCATAACCACTATATTAAGTGGCCCTTACAGTCAATATCCCACTCAGTTACGAGTTAAGAATATGACAAGGGAATTAACAGAGCCAGGTATCCATCCACAGATAGCTGTTTCGGGGTATTGCCCCTCATCAGTGTGGAGTAGGATTCTGGCTAGGTGGGAGCAATGCCTGGTAGACCAACATCATATAGGTTCAGAGAGGGCAGAGTAAACAGGTGGTAAAAAAGGACACAGGTGCCATCTTGCGTTCCTGTGTGTGATGGACTTAGGCTGTTATTTTAAGAATACTTTGGCTAAGATTTAATGTGTATGGCCGGCTTTGCTTTGTTTGATACTCTATTAACACAGCGTACATAATAATATTAGAATTTACCTCTATCTCTTCAATCTCTTGTTCTAATTCAATCACATTTAATATAATAGGCTCTTGGGAAAACTTGTTGATGTTCTTCTTCAGATCCTCTATGTAGATCTCATGTGGGCTCTTTTCCAGTTGCATTTTTGTATCTTTTCTGACAAACCCAGGCTGCAAAACAAGAAAAAAATATATGAAAATCGTATAAAAAATTCTGAAAACACTTTGGGTCCCAAAAAGTAATGCTTGGTAATGGGATGCATGACTGGAATGGTCCAACAACAGGAACAACTCAAGAAAGGAACAGATCAACAGTTTAGAATCATTGGAATCAACATTCCATGAAACAACAACACCAAGTTGTATGAAATGTGAAGCGAGGGGATGACGCTACTCACTGAATCCGACATTGGTCAGCTTATGAGCTAAAAACAGAAGGCTCATATTATTCCAGATTGTGATTTTCTATCATTGCACTTTTTCTCCTGATTAATAGTCAGGACGGAACACAGCAGAAAGTCTCCACCACCAGCCCCCATCCTACAGAGCAGATTGGCCGTTCCATCCTAGACTTTGACTATTTCTAGAACTCCATTTTTCAATGGGATTTTGGCTGATCATTATACCCATCTCTGCTCTCACTCACCCAGGTCATGTTATGTCTAATAGGGGTCAGATATAGATAAAAGCAGCAGGATAGAGGTGATATATCTGGGGCAGTCTACTCGGTGTTGGTAACATCATCGTCCTTTTGTTTGGCATATTTAAATATTTATTATTTCTTCATTTGCATATTTGTGTTTTTATAGATTTGCCTATATCTGGTATTTAAGTAAAGATCTTTTAGACCTGATGTGACTCTTGTACTTACTTTGAAATGTTAGAATGGTTATAGAACTAGTCTATCCTGACTGATATCTCCTCAATGTTCCTCCTCCCTGCTGCATCTCTGTCCACCAAGCCTGACTAAATATTTATTATTTCTTCATTTGCATATCTTTTGTGTTTATTTAGATTTGCCTCATTCTGTCATTTAAGTATAAGATCTTTTAGGACCTGATTGTGACTCTTGTCTTACTTTGAAATCTGATGGTATCTTCTCATCCTGACTGAATTCCTCATGTTCCTCCCTCCCTGCTGCATCTCTGTCCATCAACCTCGACTATCATATCCCTAGCGTTCTTCTCTCTGCTATTGCTGAATCTTTGCCATATCGCACCGTTCCTTAAAATCCTAGTATTCCTCCTCCCTGCTGCTGCATCTCTGTCCATCTAAAGTACTGTCATATCCCTAGGTTCATCCTGTTATTGCTGAATCTCTGCCCTCTTGCCTGACCTATCCTGAGTGTATCTTCTCCCTCTGCTGATTATCCTCAGTGTTCCTCCTCCCTGCTGCTGCATCTCCGTCCATTACCTCACTACAATCCTAGTGTTTTCCTGCTATGTGATCTTTGCCCTTGCCAGGCATATCCTGAGTGATCTTCCTCGCTGAAATCTCAGTGTTCTCTCTGCTGCTGCACTCTGTCATCATCTGCATGTCCTAGTGTCTTCTTTTGTTTCTGAAACTCTGCACTTGCTGAGTAACCTGATGTATCTTCTCCTGCTGCTGATTCTCCTCAGTGTCCTCCTCCTGCTGCTGAATCTCACACTGCTCAGTACAAGCGCAGCTGTCAGTCAGCCTGGGTGGGCGAAGACTGATTAAACTCAAAGTCCTCTCTCATTAATAGTTAATACAGGATTATGCAATCCAATAGGGTGAATTTACAAAGCAACTGCACACATGTAATAAGATCTCATACATCTCTCTAACTATATATCTAGCTTGTATTTGTATTAAATATGCATGATACAGCCCAGAAATTACCTGAAACTTGTTATTAAGCTTTTCCAGAGTTTTTTCTTGCAATAATTCCTCTCCTAAAATGTGTGAAATTTGTGAAAAAATCTCTAGCGCCTCCTGTTGGTGAGCGGTGATATGAGGCTGAAGGGCCGTAGATAATCTCTCTGATTCTGCCTGGACACTATCAGGCGTGGGAGCGTCCCGAGCCGACGTCTGCTCATCAATGACCAAGTCTGGATCCTGATTCATGAACAGAAAGAAGAGAAATGATCTACAAACATCAATCATATCAATAGGAAGCATCAGCAGTGTATCAGAGGTGATCGGGAGTGCAAACAGAACACAAGGTGCTAGAAAAATACATGAAAAATGCGCACACACATTATATATATATATATTTATAAATAGCTTAAATTTGCAATTTTGAATGTTGCAATCCTGATAGAATATTATTAGAAGCGCTGCCCTTTAATACATCTGATGTAGCTGATTGACATTCAATGTTACAGAATGGGAAGCATGGGTCAGGCCTTACTGAGCATGTGCAGACATCAGGCATGGCCTCTTTATATTGTATGTTGTAGTACATGGAGTTCATTTGGCCAAGGCTTCAGCTGGACTTCTTAAAGGGAACCTGTCACCAGGTTTTTGCACCCTAATCTGAGAGTAGCATAATATAGGACCCGAGATCCTGATTCCAGCGATGTGTCACTTACTGGGCTGCTCAGTGCAGTTTTGATAAAATCATCTGGAGATTATCATTAGTCTGGTAGTCCGGCATATTCACAGACTGCTAAATCTGCAGCAGAGAAAACACTAATTCTATCAAAATGACAGCAAGCAGCTCAGTAAGTGACGCATCGCTGGAATCAGGGTCTCTGTCTCTACATTATGCTGCTCTCAGATGGGATGTCAAAAAGCTGCAGACAGATTCCCTTTAATCTGCACTAGTGGACAAAGCAGTTTTTTTTGTCCCATTTTATGTGGCTGAACCAGGAGCCATAGAAAAACCATCTGAGGTCTCATATATAGTATTTGCCAAAGCAACTGGAGCCTTCAAACCTCCATGCCTTTATTGTCTTTCACTCGACTGTTTTCCCTCGTGATACGTTTCTCCCCCGTTCATGAGATATACGTATGACTGCTGGGGTCACACTGTTGTGACCTCTATCTGTCCCAAGAACAGCTCTTGGTCTATTCACTGCTATGTGACCCCCACTCCATTCAACAGAGCTGTGGAGTCGGATTCAGGCAAATTGAGAAGTCATAGTCAGACTCCCCTCCTGCCCTTCACACAATGGCCTTTGGGCCTTTTGTCGTCTCTCTCCGTTCCTTGGTGTATCGGGTTGAAGTCGTACCACTAACTTTGATCTCTCAAGACATAAGACCGCCTGAGTACTCAGGTAGCTGGCATCCTCACTACTGCTGTATTCAGTGTTGAATCTCTTGACATTCCCGGATCTGCTACATCACTCTGCATTATTGGACCTTGCTGCAAACTCGGCTCTGCTAGGTCACATGACGGCTCTACAATACTGGACTCTACTGCATACTTAGCTCTGCTACTCGGCTGGACCAATTGTGAATCTCTACCTCCTGTACAACTCAGTTCTGCTACTCTGGCTCCTCAGTCCTTCACCGGACCAGCTCCAGAACCTCCTGTGTAACTCCTTGCTGAGTCTACCCTGCTGTTCTGTGGATTACAGCCCGCTTCTATATAGACCAAAACATGTATCAAGAAACCTTTAGCGCATTATAGCATTATGAACTTGTTACTTCTGACGTCACATCTTAAACGTTGCATTTATAGAACTAGTGCGGCATCTGGGATTAATTAGAGACTTGCTTTAGGGGTCTCAAACATACCATGCACCTCTAAGGCCATGTAATTTCGAGACTGGTTAGGAGATGGAAGTCTAGCTGACCGGGTGACTATATAGACAGCTGTTCCATACTGGTATTGGTGCTTCTAGTAGTCTTTATTAACGTGTTTCGCAAGCGCACTGAACCTGTCACACTTGGGAGGTGAGAGAATCAGGTAACTTGATGGTGTGATGGGCAAAGGGGGTCAGGAGAGCCTAATCTGACCCCGATATTGGGTCCCTGGCTTTCCCTGATCTCGGAGGTACCTCTGATGGTGAGGAGTTCCGAGCTGCCACATGTACCCTAAACTCCTGATTAGCCCTAGGCTGGGGGCCACTACCTCCACCCACAGGTCGGGGATCACAGCTTCTCCCACGGCAATAGAACTGCAGGAGAGGCTTCAGCAGAGCAGCAAGACATCTTCTCAGCTCAATGACCAAGAGCCAACTAACTCTACAAACGGCGTCTGACAGAGGAGAGGGAAAGCTATTTAAAGCCAGGGGGAGGGGATTCCAGGTGAGTCACACTTCAACCACTCAACCAGCAGCTGAACATAATAGTGAATGTAGCACAACACAGGAGGCACGTCAGACCTTCACACCAATCCCTCATGCAGCCCTTCAAGGAAAACAACACACACAGCAGCATCCAGTGATGTCAGTGCAAACTAAGAGCGTGACTGCACCCCCTCTTCTAAGAGAGGCCTCCGAACTCGACTACAGACACATCCGAAAGAAGTCCAAATCCCCTGAGTGAAGAGATATGAAAGACATTACGGGTGGCCAAACCTGGAGGTATGTCAAGTCGGTACAGCACAGGATTGCAAATGGCTGATACCCAAAAAGGTCTTACAACCCCAGAACCCGGAGTCCCAGTAGCACGCCTCCACCTGACATGCTGGGACAATACCCATACATACTCATTCACACCCAGGTTGGGACCTGTATGTTTATTTCTACACATGCAGGCACAGACAGAGGGTGTAGTCTCAGGAAGGCAAGTACCAGGCGCGTCTCTCCGGTCCACAGGACTCCTTCGATTGGGATGCACAGTAGAAGCAACCACCCTCCTCCTGCCCCTCTTCCGAGGACGATGCCCAGAGGCACCAGGAGTCGGGAGCACGGCGGGCACTCCACCGCCACCCACAGGCAAACTCCTAACCCCCAGGAGCGAAAAAGGTGGCGTAGCAGTCACCAGCATGGCGGAAATGGAAGTCCCCCGGCAAGAACCCTCACAGGCAGTACCCCAGCAAACCACCTCCCGGGCCCGCCAGTCAGTTACCGGTTTGTGTTTTCTCAGCCAAAGGAGACCCAAGACAATGGGGGTGGGTAAATTCCCCAAAATGTAACAACAGGCTTCAGCAGAGCAGCAAGACGTCTTCTCAGCTCAATGACCAAGAGCCAACTAACTCTACAAATGGCGTTTGACAGAGGAGAGGGAAGGCTATTTAATTCCAGGGGGAGGGGATTCCAGGTGAGTCACACTTCAACTACTCAACCAGCAGCTGAACATAATAGTGAATGCAGCTCTGGAGCACAACACAGGAGTCAGGACCTTCACACCAATACCTCATACAGCCCTTAAAGGAAAACAACACATACAGCAGCATCCAGCGATGTCAGCGCAAACTAAGCGCGTGACAGAACCCTTTCTCAACCACACATGTGGTTTTAGTTTGTGAAAGGGTTCAGAACGGATCTGAAATGCATAAAGACTTCTAGAAGCAGCACTAGCAGTGGGAACTACACTCTTCATCTATGCATTTCGAGTCCATTCCGAACCCTTTTACAAAACGAAATACGTAGTTGAGAAAGGGTTTGGTGTGGATGGGAAACGCATAAAGACTACCAGAAGCCGCACTTTCTGGCCAGAACTACACTGTCTATATAGTGACACAGTCAGCTAGACGACTATATCCTAACCACTCTCCTAAGATACTCTTCTATTCGCAGATGTGACTGCAGCAGCTTGATACATTTCGGACTGATGCTGTAATGTACACACCCAATCAGGCGAGCACCCCTCTCTCCCCATTTTACCTGCATCTTATGATACTACCCTATGTGTGAAGTCTCCCTCTTATATGTATAAGGCCATGTTGGCATCTTGTTTGTGGCTCCATCAAGGCTTCCATTTAAAGCCCTAAAAAAATGTGATTCAGACCCCTAATGTAGCCATTTTACTAGAATGAGACAGATGGATTCACTTTATACCCCATGTGGCCTCTGTTCTAGCAGTGTCCGTCAGTGTAAGGCTGGTTTCACACTAGCGTTTTTAGAATCCGAGGGCATGCAGGAAAAGCCTGCATGCCCCCGGATTCCCCCGTAATGTTGATACTGAATGCAGATGCACCCCGTGGGGGAGCATCCAGTTGCATATTTGACAGGGATCCGGTGAGTGGTTCTGCGCATGCGCAGTTCATAGCACACGTACCAGGAACCCCGATCCACCAGAATCCGTGTCGCATAGACCCCATCATTCAAATTTCACTCATGGTGCCCTGGATCCGGGTACATCTGGGGCTTCACTTTTTTTTTTGACGGTGACCAAATCACAACAAGAGGCAGATTTTGTCTCCGCAAAAAATCTATGGACACCCGGATCTAGGGTGAACCGTACACAACTAGGTGCACCCGCCAAGTGTCTCCGGCCCCATTGAAAGTCAATGAGGCCGAAAACTGATGCGGCTGCATCCAAATTAGGCCAGAGTCACACGGATGCCGAAAAACACATTGTGAAACCAGTATGGCTTTTGTGCCCACCTAAATAACAATGATACTGTCGGAAAAGAGGCCTGATGGAGTACAGAGTAGCTCAGTTTGCCTCATTATAGTGACATGCCACAAAAACCCTTGATCAACCTGTAGCACCATTTCATCTATGGCCCGCACAAAAGAATCAACATTGATCACATTTCCGGAATCCCTTCTGGACGAGCCGACTCTGGTTTAGGCTACTGTAAAACGCCAAAATGATGTACAACACAGCAATTACATGCCAATATCGCGAAAAACTAACTATCAATCACCGGCTTCATGATAATCTACGGATTAGAGTTTGTATATGTGACAAATCCAATCATCTCCTGGGATTTGTGAGAATTAACGCGTTTTAGGAACCTGCAGGTTTTCACCACAATATCAGACAGCGAAAAACAAGCAAGAAGCCAAATAGAAAGTAAAGGTCAGCTTTAAACATATAACTCCCACTAATTATACACTGGCACTGACATTGGCATACGCAGACAGGAGATTAGAGGCAGCACAGGCAGAATTCTTACCTTAACCTTATTTATAATGATAAGCTTTTCCCCGCCGTCTGGGAGCGTTTCATCCTTTTTCTCCACTGTGGTTATCAGGAGGGAGTCATTGTCGCAGACAGACATGTCGTTCCCCGAGTTCTCTGGTGGTCTGAATAGAGAGAGCGGATAAATGATCCATGATTTCACAGACTGTATAGGGAATATGGAGGCCATCAAATGCTGGGAGTGGAGTTATGTGGAGTTGTCAAGGGCCGTGTAACCCTAGGTCCAACCCCGGCGATCATATATCTGCCGCAATCTCAAGTGTGCACAAAAGCAAAGCTTTGGTTAACAAGTATAATGCTAATAAAAAGAGGCTGATCAGAAGTTTTGATCGGTGAGAGTCTAGAGTTGAGAAAATAAAATAAAGTGTTTCAGCTCATGGAGAATATTCAAGTCATTAAGGAGGACCAGTCACTTGCCAAAAAACTGTTAAATATATTTTAAGAATCCCTGAGCTCCCCTGAGTCTGACGCTCTTTTCTGTTTTACGCTGTGTTGCTCCTTTGCAGAGATATTTAAATTTGTTGTTTTTGGAGTGCACCATGTGAAATCTCTGCCGCTTGTGCAACTGGGTATTTCTGCACAGGGCGTGTACTTTCAGCCTTCACACAAACATTGGAAATCACACCTCGGCAGCTCATTTAGCAGTCTCAGTTGCTGAGCTGTGATTGACAGCATCTGGGAGGTAGGGATGAAAGCTCATGACCCAGAATGGACTGGGAAGAAACACCCAGTTGAACTGCAAGCAGAGATTTCATTTATTGCTCTACAAATGCACCAAATGTAAATATATCCGTAATGGATTGACACAGTGCAAAATGGAAAAAATCATCAGAGTCAGGAAAGGTCAATGATTTTTACAGAGTGTATAACTAGATGATAAAATTTTAAAGAGGACCTGTCTCTTGATCAAAGAAGTTGCAAAACATACCTTGTAAAAATCTCTGAGGTTCCCTAATTGTGACGCTTTTTTCCGTTATGTACTGCAACGCTCCATTGCAGAGATATTCACCTTGGTTGCTTTTTGAGGGCAGCATGTGAAATCTCTGTTTGTTGTGCAACTTGGCATTTCTGCAGTCCTCTCGGGGAAGGCGTGTGCACACAAACAGCAAATCACACCTTGGCAGCTCATGTAGCAGTCTCACCTGTTGAGCTGTGATTGGCAGCATATGGGAGGTAGGGGTGAAGGGCTCATGCTCTAGAACAGACTGCGAAGAAACGCCCAGTTGGATTGCAAGCAGAGATTTCACTTACTGCACTTCAAAAGAAACAAGTGTAAATATCTCTGCAATGGAGAGGCGTAGCGCAAAATGGAAAAAAGCTTCAGAATCAGGGAAGGTTGGGGATTTTTATAGGGGGTATAACTAGATGATGGAATTTTAAAGGGAACCAACCACCTCAGATCACCCTAATACACAGTTAGTACATGTCCCTGCACCCTAAGGATACCTTTCCAGCACTGTTTTTGTGTAAAATCTTGCATTAGTATAACTGATATAAAGAGTTTATAAACTTACTAACCTGGAGACATCTGGGCGT
The DNA here is from genome assembly GCA_033576535.1 of Allobates femoralis. Lineage (NCBI taxonomy): Eukaryota > Metazoa > Chordata > Amphibia > Anura > Aromobatidae > Allobates > Allobates femoralis. The sequence continues at coordinate 24,537,797 of JARQOC010000012.1, forward strand.
ATCCCTCCTTGTGTTATACTTCAGGGCTGTGCATTGCATGTCTGTGCTCCCCCTCCCTCCGTGCCTGCTGCCCTGCCCTGATGGGCGTGATCATTATCTCCTCTGCACAGATGGAGGGGGAGCACAGCCATGCAATGCACAGTCCTGAAGTATAACGCAAGGAGGGATACGCCCAGATGTCTCCAGGCTAGTAAGTTTATAAACTCTTTATATCAGTTATACTAATGCAAGATTTTACACAAAAACAGTGCTGGAAACGTATCCTTAGGGTGCAGGGACACGTATTAACTGTGTATTAGGGTGATCTGAGGTGGTTGGTTCCCTTTAAAGATGCTCTAATAAATTGCTTTATAGGCCTTGTAAAAATCTCTGACTTCACCGGATTCAGCCGCGCTCTTCCATTTTGCACTGTGTCATACGGGGACGTGTTATGTGGTGGAGTCCCAATAATTTAGTCTATATAGTGAATATATATACATACATATATAAGTACATCGTTATCACTTTACCGGCACAATAAATTCTGCCCAACCTCATGATGACCTGAAAGCGTTAAAAGCGAGCCAATGTAATACACGAGAGCAACATCCTCTTTTAGCCCTAATCATCCACCCAAAAAAAAAAATTCTCAATCTTTCAGGAAGGAAAATTGTCTCGGTGGTTATCTTCAGTTGTAGAATGTCACAATGAGACAGTTTCATTATTTCGATAATGGGTCTGTGATTCACCCAGGAAACTTTGAAAAGAACTCTTTATGCAGATTCTCCATGCCGGGCATTTAGTATTTCTAATACACAGATTACTCGACAGCGTGACCCGTACTTGCCTCCGGGAGGAATTACAGTCCTGAAGAAGTGTCTGCGGTTGACCACTGGCCTCTCGCTGTCCCGCTAATGCTTTTCTCTCGGCGGCTCCTCCGGAGCTGTCTATCACATCTACATAATGCTCCTGCTGAATACTCTCACCGGCGGCGCTCTGTCAGGAGGATTAAACAGCATTAATGAGGAAACTTTCAGAATTCACAAAGGAACTTTCTTGGCTTTACGTCTACGGTACAGAACTACGACAGCGCTTTATACAGGCGGTAACTGGGAGCTCCATGGGTCAAGATCAGACGGACCTAGTAGACAACTCGAGCAGCCTTAAGGGCCCGTTACACGCTACGATATCGTTAACGATATCGTCGATACATCACGGGTTTTGGGACGGAGCAATGACGTCGTTGCGTGTGACACGCGCATACGATCAACGATAAGTCGGCAGATCGTTGATCGGAGGTTTATGAACCGGACCATAAATCAGTCGTTGATCGTTCGTCCAACCTGCAGCATGGTGTGTGTGACACCTCGATAACGATGTCGTTAACGACCTCGCCTATTGAGAAGTGAGGGACATAGGCGATCAAAACGTTCACTTGTCGCGGAATCGTTAACGAGATCTATACGTGTGACATCTCACTAGCGATCATTGAACGCCGTTCTAGCGATCTAGGTCAAGTTGGGTGGATCGCTGAGACATTGAAGCGTTTAATGGGGCCTTTACCCTAACAATACCCGTGACACCATCTGCCCAGGGACAGTTGGGAGGCGCCCATAGACATTACACTGTCATCCAATCATAATTCGTATATAGAGTTTTATCCAATTAAATAGGAGTTCGGAATGGTGTCGGAACACTCACCCGGACAGAAGTTGTGGGTCTCACAATCTATCAGAGCATATTTGGCTGCTGCAAACCACCCTGGGAACGGAAAAGCCCCGTGTAATAGGCGGAAGCGGGTAGTCGGGAGTTTCCCTCATACCCATGCATGCTCAGTTCAGCTGAAAGAGGTGACTCTTGGAGAATAAAAGGGGTGAGCAGTGAAAGTCAACCCTGATCCTTCTCTCCCTGGACATCATCTGTTGTAAGAGAGTCGGTCGCCCCCACAGATCAGATGCTTTGCTATATGTACGTATATTCTGCTAGTTCCATATTATATTATTAGTCCATTATTTTGTCTCAATTAAAGACCCTACCCACACATTCTTTTAAAGATGGCCAAATCCCCAGATTTTGTCCGTACACGCCACCCATGTAATATGTACGGGGGTCTCCGGAGCTTCGTAAGACAGCGTAAGCACCCAGCAAACTTGTCCCAGAGCGCCCAGATTTCCATCAGTGATACATGTAAATGCAGAGTAGATGTGCACACTGCGGGTACAGAGCGGGCTCAGGAGCGGAGCCTGGTCGCACACAGCGTGGACGCTGACCTTATTATACAACCAGCATCCAAGTGTGCCTGCTGCAATCAGAGCTCACTGTATTTAGTACCAGCTCTGACAGGTTCAAGGGGTCGATAAAAAAAGTAGAACCCCCCCCCCCACACACACACACAAAAGAATGAAAAAAATTAAGAAAAAAATAAGATGTCATAAGTGTGTCACATCCTGCTGCAAATTCAGGGGGATCTGGGCCAGGAGCTCTCAAGACATCATCACAAGTCCTCTATGGAGCCCACTTGACTGGATCTTGAATTGGAGAGGATTTACCTTCATTCAAGGGTTAAGGACCCTTTCCGCCCTGGCTGAGATTACTTTTAGTCTCAGCTGAAGCATCTTATTATCACTCCCTTCTGCTATAGCTATATAATCCTGGCCTCATGCCATGGCAGATATAGAACCTCCATACTGACCACATTCTAGGAGGCTGTCTCTGCAGTGCTGAGGTGTTTGCTCCTTTTGCAGCGGCGAAGACCTTTCTAGCGGAGAAGATTTGGAGTCCTTGCTACCTGATTCCTTGTCTTTTTTGCCTGTGTGTTACATTGCTCTCCTGCCAATTCTCTACTTTGAGGGAAGAAGGGAGGATACAAAGGCGAGTCTTAACTAGGAGTATAGCAAGGTACGAGACCCAGGCATTGTGACTTTCAAGGGTAATCAAGGGGCGATGGATAGCATAGGGACCCCTAACTAGAGGTACAGTTAAGGTGCACTCTGTCCCTGCTCTCCTATAATACTAGTAGTAATATTTTTTTTTAATTACATATTCACAAACATGCAATGAATTACCCTCCTTTCCTCAATGTAAAAAAATCAGCAATATTTTTAATTCTGATTATCTAGGTAAAGCCCAGAACATATTGCCGGTTTGGGAACCTGCTGGTCACACTCGGGGTACACGGTGCACAGAACATATTGCCAGCTTGAGAACCTGCCGGTCACAATCTGGATACACTGTACCTAGAACATATGGCCAGTTGGGAACCTGCTGGTCATACTCGGGGTACACTGAGCACAGAAAATATTGCCGGTTTTGGAACCTGCTGGTCACACTCTAGGTACATGGTGCACAGAACTCATTGCTGGTTTGGGAACCTGCTGGTCAAACTCTGGGTACACGGTGCACAGAACATATTGCCGCTTTGGGAAAATGCTGCTCACACTTTGGATACACTGTACCCAGAACATATTGCCGGTTTGGAAACCTGCTGGTCACACTTGGGGTACATGGTGCACAAAACATACTGCCAGTTTGGAAACCTGCTGGTCACACTCGGGGTACACGGTGCACAAAACATACTGCCGGTTTGGCAACCTGGTGGTCACACACGGTGTACACAGTGCACAGAATATATTGCCAGTTGGGGAACCTGCTGGTCAAACTCTGGGTACACGGTGCACAGAACATATTGCCAATTTGGGAAAATTCTGCTCACACTTTGGATACACTGTACCCAGAACATATTGCCGATTTGGGAAAATTCTGCTCACACTTTGGATACACTGTACCCAGAACATATTGCCGGTTTGGAAACCTGCTGGTCACACTCGGGGTACATGGTGCACAAAACATACTGCCAGTTTGGAAACCTGCTGGTCACACTCGGGGTACACGGTGCACAAAACATACTGCCAGTTTGGAAACCTGCTGGTCACACTCGGGGTACACAGTGCACAGGACATAATGCCGGTTTGGCAACCTGGTGGTCACACACGGTGTACACAGTGCACAGAATATATTGCCAGTTGGGGAACCTGCTGGTCACACTCAGGGTACATAGTGCACAGGATATATTGCCGCAGATACATTTCATATGCTGTATACAGCTGGCACTCTGCAAAGAGCAGCCCGGTGTTACACCAGGTCACGGATCACCATCTCACTGTCCTGGATTAAACCTGTCAAAAGCCATTTGAGTGCAATCACATCATGTCCCTCAGCTGCAGGAAAACCACAAACCCGATAGCTGGATGCAGAAGAAACCAACAAAACAGGTCATGGAATAGTGAATAAATATGCCGCCCCCTACCTCAATCTCTGCAGATTTTTAATTTTCTTTTCCAATGTAGAACCTTTGAAGCCATCAGTAATTATTGTGTCTTAAGTGTGGATGTGAACGCCACAGGATAGCGGGTGTTAAATGCTGGTACTCCCAATAATCCTGAGTTACCCATGACACTTCCCCAGCTGCACCACTGTGAGGAGTCCTGCTCCATATAACTATGGGTCTCACATGGCTTTTACTGTAACACCATGAGGTTTACCTGCAGCAAGAGCGCACAAGCACAGCCATGGAGTGACTCCTATGGAGGATACATCAAAGGGGCATTCATTTAAAGGGGTTTCCCCAAAATCTTAAATTATTCCATATCCTGAGAACAGGACCCTGCAGCCCCATCTGGATTAGAGGAGAGGTGCACATGCTCAATTCACTATAGGACTGATGGAGAAAGCTGAATACAGCACTCAGCTATTTCCAGCAGTCCCATAGACAATGAATGAATGAATGAATGAATGAATGAAGTGGAGGTCAAGTAGGTGCACCTCTCCTCCATCCCAGACAAGGCTGTCGAGCTTTATGCTTATGGCTCTGGAGCTCTGTTTTCGGGACTAGTGGTGGTCAAGAGAAGAGTTTTCAGCAGTTTCCTTATCATCAGAGGCAGGATTACAGTGACAGGTAACGTCTCTATACACAGCTGACGACACAAAATCTACTTTTCACAGTAGGCGTTGTCGCATCTGCCCCTCTCTGTACACATAGTGCCTGATTGTTCGCTGACCTAATACAGCATTCCTCCCATGGTCGATACTTGATCATTTTGATAATCATCACGAGAAATAAACTTAAATATCTGTGTAATTTTGCAAATATTTTTTTTTTTGCCTTTTAAAACAAAATCAATCAGTAATCCTCCTCAAGAACCCTCTAGCTATATTGACATCATTTGCCCCCTAAATCAGAATTGCGCCCACTCCCTACTACTATATAGACTCACCAAGGCCTTTTCTTCTGCCCACTGTATCACCAGTGGATAGAGCTGAGTACACATGCAGATTCCCGCACGCTGTGCACACCACTTATTGCTGAGGTTATTTGTGGATGAAGGACAACGTATATTATATAATAAATAGGGGTGATGAGAATTAGAAAACTAGGCTGTACATTTGCTGCCCCCTGGTGGTCAATGTCCAGAATGCACCTGTATTAAATGTGAGCTTCAAAATGGATATTAGCGCAAGTAAAAAACATATATTTATGTCAGCTGACATATAAGGCTATACATAATGTTATATCTTAGCGTTTACAACAAACACTTAAAACCAGAACACGCCCAGACTCCTGCACCATGCTGATACATCGCAATAGGACTATGGACATGATCTCTTGCACTGATATATACAGCTGCAGCTCAATGAATTAGAATAGCATCAAAATGTTAATTTATTTCAGTAATTCAATACATAAAGTGACACTCATATATAGAGTCATTACACACAGAGGGATCTATTTCATGTGTTTATTTCTGTGAATGTTGATGATTATGGCTTACAGCCAATGAAAACCCAAAGGTCATTATGTCAGAAAATTAAAGTAGGGAGGATGAAGGGTTAAAAATCACGGTGCCGTATTCCACTAGACATCAAAGGGTGAATATAATATTGCTTTATTAGTGAGCTCTCTGAAACATGGTAATATAATATTTATTTGTCCTGAGGAAGGTGCCAGGGAGCCCTGAAACGCGATGACTAATAAATCAATATTTTGTTCACCCTTTGATGTCTGGTGGAATACGGCAGCGTGGTGTTCAACCCTTCATCCTCCCTACTCTATATGCACCACGCTGGGGACTGCAGCAGCCGTGATCTGCTTTTATAGTGGTTGTGACTCTCACAACCACACAAGGTGAAGCCTCTGATACCTATTTAGGTCATATTTTATCTCTCAGACCCTTAATCCTCCCTACTTTAATTTTCTGAGATAATGACCCTTGGGTTTTCATTGGCTGTAAGCCATAATCATCAACATTAACATAAATAAACACATGAAATAGATCACTCTGTGTGTAATGACTCTATATGAGTGATCTATTTCAAGTGTTTATTTATGTTAATGTTGATGATTATTGCTTACAGCCAATGAAAACCCAAAGGTCATTATCTCAGAAAATTAAAGTAGGGAGGATGAAGGGTCTGAGAGATAAAATATGACCTAAATAGGTATCAGAGGCTTCACCTTGTGTGGTTGTGAGAGTCACAACCACTAGAAAAGCAGACCACGGCTGGTGCATATAGAGTAGGAAGGATGAAGGGTTAAACACCACGCTGCCATATTCCACCAGACATCAAAGGGTGAACAAAATATTGATTTATTAGTCATCGCGTTTCAGGGCTCCCTGGCCCCTTCCTCAGCACAAATAAATATTATATTACCATGTTTCAGAGAGCTCACTAATAAATCAATATTATATTCACCCTTTGATGTCTGGTGGAATACGGCACCGTGATTTTTAACCCTTCATCCTCCCTTTGGGTTTTCATTGGCTGTAAGCCATAATCATCAACATTAACAGAAATAAACACTTGAAATAGATCCCTCTGTGTGTAATGACTCTATATAATACATGTGTGTCACTTTATGTATTGAATTACTGAAATAAATTAACTTTGTGATGATATTCTAATTCATTGAGATGCGCCTGTACCTTTATCCATAGGAGTAAGCATAGAGAGGCAGTTCTCGCTCCCTTGCCTGACATGACACATAAGACAAGATCGTTATAATTTTGGGGACCCCTAGATAGATTCAGAGTCTGGTCCCACAATGCCGCCTGTGCACCCCTGATCCTTACCTCCTCACTACGACTCTTTGCCTCTTCCCTTGATGTTGCTTCTTTTACAGCTTTTCTTTCCACTTTCTTTTTTCCCATTGAATCGATATTTAACTTTGGGGGGAAAATAATGAGAACTGAATGTTAAGAAAAGTGGTTGAAATGCTGAACTACAATAACCACATGGATCAGAATCAATCCCATGTATGACTCTAGACTGGGTCAACAATAATAGGGACGACGGGGTGACTCTCCCAATGACATTCAACTATAGAACCTCTTATACATTGGCCTAAGGCTTCTGATGTGGATACTGTTGTTTCATCTTCTTAAGTGGCCACCGCAGCAGTCTATGAGACAAGGAGCGCAGCGCTTACAAGATCGTTTTCTACAGAGCTTGTAAGTGCAGCTCTGATGCTTTTCCTTTGATGCAGAGGCGAAGTGGTCTCTGTTTCCATCATTAGAGAGAGTACAGATTGGGTCACAGTGCAGCCATGGCAAGGTGTGAACTGTCAACCATCAGGAGCACACCGCCTCCAGTCCAACAGGAAGGTGGGAGGCCGGGGAGCAACGCGCTCCTGAACATACATCTGAAAACAACCTCTTCAGGCCAACTATATTTCATAAAGCGATTGTTTATTTTATTTTTTAATAATTTTTTAATAATATATAATTTATATTTATATTGTATGAATATTTTTAAGCACCATTGCCGGTTATGCCATCTAAGCTTCTTGCATCTTCCATTTGTCTTCAACTGGAAGGAATGGAAACATTAACAGGGAAGACTTGTAGCTCTGGAGCACAAACGTGCGCTCTATCACATTCATATCTACATCCTGTACATATGGCCCTCTCTGCTATATACAGCGGCATCTCAATGAATTAGAATATCATCAAAAAGTGAATCTATTTCAGTCATTCAATACATAAAGTGACACACATATATTATATAGAGTCATTACACACAGAGGATCTATTACAAGTGTTTATGTCCATTAATGTTGATGATTATGGCTTACAGCGAATTAAAACCCAAAGTCATTATCTCAGGAAATTAAACTAGGGAGGATGAAGAGTTACAAAATCGCGCTGCCGTATTCCACCAAAGGGTGAATATAATGTTGATTTATTAGTCAACGTGTTTCAGAGCTCCCTGAAACATGGCAATATGGTATTGATTCATTGTGAGGAAGTTGACTAATAAATCATATCATATTCACCCTTTAATGTCTGCTGGAATATGGCAGCGCGGTGTTTAACCCTTCATCCTCCCTACTCTATATGCACCACACTGGCGACTGCAAGCAGCCGTGATCTGCTTTTATAGTGGTTGTGACTCTCACAACCACACAAGGTGAAGCCTCTGATACCTATTTTGGTCATATTTTATTTCTCAGACCTTTCATCCTCCCTACTTTAATTTTCTGAGATAATGACCTTTGGGTTTTCATTGGCTTCAAGCATAATCATCAACATTAACATAAATAAACACATGAAATAGATCCCTCTGTGTGTAATGACTCTATATAATATATGTGTTTCCCTTTATGTATTGAATTACTGAAATAAAGTAACTTTTTGATGACATTCTAATTCATTGAGATTCACCTGTATATAAATTATTTAGCCAACTGGGTGTGGCCCTCAGTAAGAAGCTGAATACCACGCACACTTGACTCAAAAGACTAGATTTACACACAGAGATGAGGAGGCCAATTCTCAGGAATGGAGAGGCACAGGAACAAAACAGTAACCAGCCGGATTCAGGAGAGCAGCGCATTTACAACCATTACATCTTTATTGAAAGTGACAAGTCAAATTTAAAGGGGTTGTCTAGAATTCAATAAACATGGCTCATATGTGTTAAAAACAGCGCCACCATGTCTACAGGTTGTGTGTGATATTGCAGCTCAGCTCCTTTAAGTGAATGGGCTTATGCTGTAATACCACATGCAACCTGTAGACAGGGGTGGCGCTGTTTTTGAAAGAATTCAGTAAAATTTTCTTAATCCTGGTGCTCCCCTTTAAGAAAAAACTGGCATAAATATCAGAAAAGTGGAAATGCGGATATTCGTTTAATTATTTATAAAATCAATGCAAAATTCCAATTGAGCCTAACCTTACCTTTTTCTTCTTCTTGATTTTGGAAGATTTTTTCTCTGATGCATTCCCGATGTCGGTAGGTTTCAGTGTAGACGGATCTTTGGATGGATCTGTAGGCTGCAGCAGGAGCGGATCCCTAGGTAGATCGGAAACGTCCACTGCAGGTTGTTCTACAGCTTCCAGTGCAGATTGTACTAAAGGGTCTTGTATTGAATCTACAGCGAGCCGTACGGAATCTCTTACTGTGTTTCTAGCCACATCCTCTATTGAATCCCTCACTGACGGCAGCACACACGGGTCCATGGTGTTTGCATTATAGGTTCTACTTCAGGAAGATGATAGAAAGTGCAAGATTACATGTAGAATGGCGATTTGATGCTTCGCTTTATTTTTGAAATTTCAGATTGGACAGAAGTTCTTGTCGAGGTTCACTGAAGATACTACAACAGACTGAGCTGATGTGTTCCACTGTAGTCATGGCATCAGAAGGCTGGACCGATGGATCCACCGTCAACTGGACTGATGGATCCACCGTAGGCTGAGCTGATGGATCCACCGTGGCTGAGCTGATGGATCCACCGTAGGCTGAGCTGATGGATCCACCGTAGGCTGAGCTGATGGATCCACCGTTGGCTGAGACTGATGGTCCACGTCGGCTGAACCGATGGATCCACTGTCAGCTGAACTGATGGTCCACTGTCGGCTGACCTGCTCCATTGAACCGATGGCTCCACTGTCGGCTGATGGATCCACGTTGGCTGAGATGGTCCACTGTCGGCTGAACCGATGGCTCCACTGTCGGCTGAACCGATGGCTCCACTGTCGGCTGAACCGATGGACTCCACTGTCGGCTGAACCGATGGATCAACTGTCGGCTGAACCGATGGTCCACTGTCGGCTGAACTGGTCCACTGTCGCTGAACTGATGGCTCCACTGTCAGCTGAACTGATGGTTCCACTGTCGGCTGAACTGATGGCTCCACTGTCAGCTGAACTGATGGCTCCACTGTCGGCTGAACTGATGGCTCCACTGTCAGCTGAACGATGGCTCCACTGTCAGTGAACTGATGGCTCCACTGTCGGCTGAACTGATGGCTCCACTGTCAGATGAACTGATGGCTCACATGTCAGATGAACTGATGGCTCCACTGTCAGCTGAACTGATGGTTCCACTGTCGGCTGAACTGGTGGCTCCACTGTAAGCTGAACTGATGGTTCCACTGTCGGCTGAACTGATGGCTCCACTGTCAGATGAACTGATGGCTCCACTGTCGGCTGAACTGATGGCTCCACTGTCAGATGAACTGATGGCTCCACTGTCGATGAACTGATGGCTCCACTGTCAGATGAACTGATGGCTCCACTGTCGCTGAACTGATGGCTCCACTGTCGGCAGCACTGATGAGTCGACTGACGGACTGCACTGATGGTTCTACATCTGTTGGCTGCATCATTGGTTCTACTGTAGTCTGCACAAATGAATCAGCTGTAGATTGCACAGATTGTTCTACTGTATGCCATACTGATAGTTCTACTGAGGAATGCACAGATGGTTCCTCAATAGGCTGCATAGATGGCTCTTCTGTACGCTGCACAGATGGCTCTTCTGTAGGTTTTACTGATGCTTCATCTGCTGTGGGTTTTTCTGTGGACTGCCTAGATGATTCTATTGTATGCCACACTGATGGCCCCTTAATAGACTGTATAGTTAGTCCTGCAGAGATGACACTATTGTAGGTTGTCCTTGAAGTTCTTCTGTTGGCTCCATTGTTGACCATTCTACTGTAGGGTCATTAGATGAATTTTCTGTAAGATTCATTTTTGGTTCTAGTGTAGACTGCATCGTTGTTTCCTCTGTGGACAGCACACGTGGTTTTACAATAGGCTGCACGGATAGTTCCACTGTAGGTTGACTTTCTGCACTGCAGTAGGCTGCACTTTTTCTTCTGCAGGTTGCACTGACAATTCTACCTTAGAATAAGCAGATTCTTCTGTAGACTGTACTGGTGCCTCGACTGTAACCAGCACCTCTGTCTCTATTGTAGACTGTACTGCTGCCTCTTCTGTAGGCCACACTGGTGGCTCTTCTGTAGTCTGTAGTAGTGGCTCTACTGTAGACTGTACAGGTAGCTCTTCTTCAGCCGTAATTACAGTGTCCAGTGAAGGTTCTTTTTTTGACTTCTGATGCTCTAATTTCTTTTTGGACTCTTTTTTAGTTTTCTTTCCCTTTCTTTTCTCAATTATAGAAGGCTCTTCTGTAGACTGTACTGGGGCTTCTTCTGTACATAACACTGTTGCTTCCTCGGTAGACTGCACTGGTGGCTCTTCGCTAGACTGCACTGGTGGCTCTTGCTAGACTGCACTGGTGGCTCTTTGCTAGACTGCACTGGTGGCTCTTCTCTAGACTGCACTGGTGGCTCTTCTCTAGACTGCACTGGTGGCTCTTCTTAGACTGCACTGGTGGCTCTTCTCTAGACTGCACTGGTGGCTCTTCGCTAGACTGCACTGGTGGCTCTTCGCTAGACTGCACTGGTGGCTCTTTGCTAGACTGCACTGGTGGCTCTTCGCTAGACTGCACTGGTGGCTCTTCGCTAGACTGCACTGGTGGCTCTTCGGCAGACTGCACTGGTGGCTCTTCGGCAGACTGCACTGGTGGCTCTTCGGCAGACTGCACTGGTGGCTCTTCGGCAGACTGCACTGGTGGCTCTTCGGCAGACTGCACTGGTGGCTCTTCGGCAGACTGCACTGGTGGCTCTTCGGCAGACTGCACTGGTGGCTCTTCGGCAGACTGCACTGGTGGCTCTTCGGCAGACTGCACTGGTGGCTCTTCGGCAGACTGTACTGGTGGGTCTTCGGCAGACTGCACTGGTGGCTCTTCGGCAGACTGCACTGGTGGCTCTTCGGCAGACTGTACTGGTGGCTCTTCGGCAGACTGCACTGGTGGCTCTTGGCAGATGCCTGGTAGCTTGCGCAGAAAGTTCCACAATAGGTTGTATTGCTGTTTCAGAGTAGTTTGTTCTGACATGATGTGAACAGTTTGTATTGATAACTCCATATCAGGTAGATCTGATGCTCCAACTGCAGCCAGCATTAAAGGTTCTGTCATTGGTTGAGGTGAATCTTCCATTGTTAGCTGCGTTGCATTTTCTAGTGTCAATTGACCCACAGCAGGCTGTACTGAAAGTTTCTTTGTTGGTTGCCCCAAAGTTTCCAATGAAGGCAGAAATAAACTTCCTCTCTGGATGCATGCACTGCTGATCTCTCTGTGGTTCCAAAACAGATTGTACTGAGGATTTTTCTGAAGACTGCAACACAAGTTCCTCTGTGAAATGGACAGATTTTTTCTTTGACACTTTTTTAGCTTTCTTTCCCTGTTTTTCCTTAATTATTACAGACTTCTCTATAGATGCACTGGTGGTCTTCTGTAGATTGCACTGGTGGCTCTTCTGTAGATTGCACTGGTGGCTCTTCTGTAGATGCACTGGTGACTCTTCTGTAGACTGCACTGTTGGTCTTCTGTAGACCACACTGGTGGTTCTTGCACTGGTAGGCTCTCTGTAGATTGCACTGGTGGCTCTTCTGTAGACCACACTGGTGGCTCTTCTTAGACACTGTGGTCTTCTGTAGACCACTGTGCTCTCATGGTAGCTTCTGTAGACTCACTTGTGGCTCTCTGTGACCACACTGGTGGCTCTTCCACTGGTAGATCTTCTGTAGACTCACACTGATAGCTCTTCATGTAGAGTCCATCCTGGTGCTTCACTGGTAGATCTTCTGTAGACTGCACTGGTAGGTCTTCTGTAGTCTGCACTGGTAGTCTTCTGTAGACTGCACTGGTAGGTCTTTCTGTAGACTGCACTGGTAGGTCTTCTGTAGACTGCACTGGTAGGTCTTCTGTAGACTGCACTGGTAGGTCTTCTGTAGACTGCACTGGTAGGTCTTCTGTAGACTGCACTGGTAGGTCTTCTGTAGACTGCACTGGTGGTCTTCTGTAGACTGCACTGGTAGGCTCTTCTGTAGACCGCACTGGTAGGTCTTCGGAGACGCACTGATGGCTCTTCTGTAGACGCACTGGTGGCTCTTCTGCAGACTGCACTGGTGGCTCTTCTGTAGACTGCACTGGTGGCTCTTCTGTAGACTGCACTGGTGGTCTTCTGTAGACCGCACTGGTGGTCTTCTGTAGACTGCACTGGTAGGTCTTCTGTAGACCTGCACTGGTGGCTCTTCTGTAGACTGCACTGGTAGGTCTTCTGTAGACTGCACTGGGGCTCTTCTGTAGACGCACTGGGGCTCTTCTGTAGACCGCACTGGTGGCTCTTCTGTAGACCACACTGGTGGCTCTTCTGTAGACCGCACTGGTGGCTCCTAGTCTTGTAGACGCACTGGTTGTCTTCTGTAGACTGCACTGGTGGCTCTTGCTGGTAGACACGACTGGTGATGTTCATTTCTGTACAGAACCACAATAGGCTGTTGCTGATTTAGATAGACCACACTGGTGGCTCTTCTGTAGACCACACTGGTGGCTCTTCTGTAGACCACACTGGTGGCTCTTGCACTGATAGGTCTTCTGTAGACTGCACTGGTAGGTCTTCTGTAGACTGCACTGGTGGCTCTTGCACTGATAGGTCTTCTGTAGACTGCACTGGTAGGTCTTCTGTAGACTGCACTGGTAGGTCTTCTGTAGACTGCACTGGTGGCTCTTGCACTGGTAGGTCTTCTGTAGACTGCACTGGTGGCTCTTGCACTGGTAGGTCTTCTGTAGACTGCACTGGTGGCTCTTGCACTGGTATGTCTTCTGTAGACTGCACTGGTGGCTCTTGCACTGGTATGTCTTCTGTAGACTGCACTGGTGGCTCTTGCACTGGTAGGTCTTCTGTAGACTGCTTGGATGATTCCATTGTTAGCTGCTGCACGGATAGTTCCACAATAGGCTGTATTGCTGATTTAAGAATAGTTTCATCTGACAATATACGATCAGTTTGCACTGACAACTCCATATCAGGTAGATGTGATTTTGTTTCAACTACAGGAAGCATTGAAGGTTCTGTCAATGGTTGAGTTGACCTTTCCATTGTAAGCTGCAGTGCATTTTCTAGTGTCAATTGTCCCACATCAGGCTGTACTGTTTTGTTTCTTTGTTGGTTGCCCCAAAATTTCCAATGTAGGCAGAAATAAATCCTCCTTACGGATGCATGCACTGCTGATATCTCTGTAGGTTCAAGAGTGGATTGTACTGAGGATTTTCTGACGAACTGTGTAAAACGTTCTGAACTTTCTATTGGTGACGGTCCTCCTACATCAGCTGTATGACCGGAAGGTTCTTCTGTTTGCTGCAGTAATGCACCCACCATAGGTTGGACTATAGCCTGCTCAATATGCAGTATTACAGATGACATTGTAGTCTTTACTAAATAGTCTTCTTCAGCCTTTATTATAGTTTGCAGTAAAGTTCCTTCTTTTGACCGCTGATGCTCAGACTTCTTTTTGGACTCTTTTTTAGTTTTCTTTACCTTTCTTTTCTCAATTATAGAAGGCTCCTCTGTAGACTGCACTGGTCGCTCTTCTGTAGGTAATACCGGTGGCCCTTCTGTATACTGTATTGGTCGCTCTTCTGTAGACCATAGTAAAGGTTCTTCTCTTGACCGCTGATGCTCTGACTTCTTTTTGAATTTTTTTTTAGTTTTCTTTACTTTCTGTTCTCAATTATAGGAGGCTCCTCTGTAGACTGCACTGCTGGCTCTCCTGTCATCTGTACTGATTGCTCTACTGTATACTGTATTGGTCGCTCTTCTGTAGACCATAGTAAAGGTTCTTCTCTTAACCGCTGATGCTCTGACTTCTTTTTAGACTCTTTTTTAGTTTTCTTTGCCTTTCTTTTCTCAATTATAGGAGGCTCCTCTGTAGACGCACGGCTGACTCTTCTGTAGACTGTACTGGTCTCACTTCTGTGGATGGCACTGTTGGTTTCTTCTGTAAACAGCAATGGTTGCTCTTCTGTAGACAGTACTGGTGGCCTTCTGTAGACTGTTTTGTTTCGCTCTTCTGTAGACCATAGTAAAGTTTCTTCTCTTGAGCACTGATGCTCTGAATTCTTTTTGGACCCTTTTTTAGTTTTCTTTAACTTTTTTTTTTCAGTTATGGGAGGGCCCTCTGTATACTGTACTGGTGGTTTTCTGTAGACCACTGTGATGCTTCTTCTATAGATCGTACTGGTTCTGCTTCTGTAGCCCGCACTGGTGGCTCTTCTGTAGACCCTACTGGTGTCTCTTCTGTAGACCCTATTGGTGGCTCATCTGTAGACCCTACTGGTAGCTCTTCAGTAGACCCTACTGGTGGCTCTTCTGTAGACCCTACTGGTGGCTCTTCTGTAGACCTACTGGTGGCTCTTCTGTAGACCCTTACTGGTGGCTCTTCAGTAGACCCTACTGGTGGCTCTTCTGTAGACCCTACTGGTGGCTCTTCTGTACACCCTACTGGTGGCTCTTCAGTAGACCCTACTGGTGGCTCTTCAGTAGACCCTACTGGTCGCTCTTCTGTAGACCCTACTGGTCGCTCTTCAGTAGACCCTACTGGTGGCTCTTCAGTAGACCCTACTGGTGGCTCTTCTGTACACCCTACTGGTGGCTCCTCTGTAGACCCTAATGGTGGCTCTTCTGTAGACCCTAATGGTGGCTCTTCTGTAGACCCTACTGGTGGCTCTTCTGTAGACCCTACTGGTGGCTCTTCTGTAGACCCTACTGGTGGCTCTTCTGTAGACCCTAATGGTGGCTCTTCTGTAGACCATACTGGTGGCTCTTCTGTAGACCCTACTGGTGGCTCTTTTGAAGACTGCACTGGTTGTTCTTTTGTAGACCACTCTGGTGGCTCTTCAGTAGACCATACTGGTGGCTCTTTTGTAGACTGCACTAGTGGCTTTCTGTAGACGCACTAGGTGGCTCTTCTGTAGACTGCACTAGTGGCTCTTCTGTAGACTGCACTAGTGCTCTTCTGTAGACTGCACTAGTGATACTGCTGTAAACTGCTTAGATGATTCCAGTTGGATAGATAGTTCTACAATAGGCTGTATTGCTGAATTCAGAATAGTTTGCTCTGACATTTTATGATCAGTTTGCACTGACAACTCCATATCAGGTAGATCTGATGTTTCAACTGCAGGAAGCATTGAAGGTTCGGTCGCTGGTTGAGGTGTCGTCTCCATTGTAAGCTGCTGTGCTTGTTCTAGTGTCCCTTGTCCCACAGAATCCTGTTCTGAAGGTTTCTTTGTTGGATGTCCCAAAGTTTCCAATGTTGGTGGAAATAAAGCCTCCACTCCGGGTGCATGCACTGCTGATATCTCTGTAGGTTCAAGAGCAAATTGTACTGAGGATTTTTCAGACGACTGTAACATAATTTCCCCTGTAAAATGTTCTGAACGTTCTATTGGAGACTGCACTACTACATGTGTTGTATGAGCTGAAGGTTCTTCTGTATGCTGCAGTGATGCACCCGCCCCAGGTTGGAGTATAGTCTGCTCAGTATGCTGCATTACAGGTGACATTGTAGTCTTCCCTAAATAGTCTTCTTCAGCCTTTATTGTAGTTTGCAGTGAAGTTTCTTCTCTTGACCGCCGATGCTCTGACTTCTTCTTTGACCCTTTTTTAGCTTTCTTCTCCTTTACTTTCTCAATGACAGGAGGCTCCTCTATAACGTGTGACAGATAATCCATTCGTTCTAAGCATCCTCTCAATCTGCTGTGATGCATGTCCATCGCCTCCTGGATCCTGGTCACTCCCTTTGCAGACAGGATCTTCTTGACGTCTTCAGCTTGTTGAGAAACTTGATCCAGATCACTCATCAATGCTTCATATTGGTCCCGCAATTCCTACAACACAGAAGGCATTGTAAAGGATCCATTCAATACACAAATTGAAACATTTGTAGCGTTAAAAAAGTTGTCTGGTTGAAATAATCTATTTTTTCCCTTTTTTTTATGAAGGGTCCTCAGATAATAAGCTGATCATATTTCCTCTGTGATAGTATCCAGCAGCTCCCCCAAAGGGAAATGAGGTATTACACATTTCCAATAAAAGAAACAATGTGTAATGCATGAATATGCCGGGTCCTCCAATGCAAGAAAAACCCTTGCCCTCTAATGGGGCTTATATTTTAGGATCCTAACCAGGGCTACAGAGTAAAGGTAATGACTAGATATCTTGCAAAAAAAACAACTTTTAAATGGGATCGGTCTTGATTTAGTAATAGAAAACGACATTAAACAGGGTTTCTTTCTAGACCGGAGGAGGCTGGTGTACTTACGCTGCAAATATGTGTCCACATGATTGAATGATCCCGATTTTAAAAAGAGTGTTTTAGGAGTCCGGCTCTTGTTTTAATATAAGAAACTGTGTCAGGATCAATAAATTTAACCCCTTCTTGTGTCTATGATGTGTTTACATCAGTGCGGGTATTTGGGGCTGGTTCGGGAGCTCAGTTCACTCTACACAGGACAGATCCTTCCCCCTGAGATGTAATCGGGGGGTGCCTCTTCTTTGAGATGGCAGCCAGCTATACAGGCTGAAAGTCACAGGGAATTGTTAATATTCCTGTATTTCACAATGTTAAAGTATTGCAATATTTAGCATAAGCAATAACATATGGGGATTTAAAAATAAAGAAAAAAAGAGAAAAATTTAAATAGTAATAAATAATAATTTAAAAAATCCCCCCGATGTAAAGCTCAATCAAAATTAGATTGAAGGGTTTCTACAGGATGGGACACAAATCAATCAATAGTGATTAAACCTGTAAAGGTAAACACTGTATAGAAAAAGAGAAAAGAAAAATGGAAAAAACTTCTAATTTTGCCTGTTACACACGTACCCCCGATACATACAGGAGCATCTCAACGAATTAGAATATCATCAAAAAGTTAATTTATTCCAGTAATTCACTACATAAAGTGAAACACATATTATATAGAGTCATTACACACAGAGGGATCTATTTCATGTGTTTATTTCTGTTAATGTTGATGATTATGGCTTACAGCCAATGAAAACCCAAAGGTCATTATCTCAGAAAATTCAAGTAGGGAGGATGAAGGGTTAAAAACCGTGCTGCTGTATTCCACGAGACATCAAAGGATGAATATAATATTGATTTATTATTCAATGCGTTTCAGGACTGGAAATATATTGATTTGCCCTGAGGAAGGGGCCAGGGAGGCCTGAAACGCGCTGTCTAATAAAATCAATATTATATTCACCCTTTGATGTCTCGTGGAATACGGCAGGGCGGTGTTTAACCCTTCATCCTCCCTATTCTATATGCACCATGCTGGGGACTGCAGCAGCCGTGATCTGCTTTTATAGTGGTTGTGACTCTCACAACCACACAAGGTGAAGCCTCTGATACCTATTTAGGTCATATTTTATCTCTCAAACCTTCATCCTCCCTACTTTAATTTTCTGAGATAATGACCTTTGGGTTTTCACTGGCCGTAAGCCATAATCATCAACATTAACAGAAAGAACCACTTGAAATAAATCTGTAATGACTCTATATTACGGTATATGCGTTTCACTTTATGTATTGAATTACTGAAATAAATTAACTTTTTGATGATATTTTAATTCAATGAGATGCTCCTGTATGTAGGCAAGAAAGGTATCAATTGAAAAAAAAAATTAAAAAAAACCCTAATAATGCTCCATTGATTGGAAAAAAAAAATAATTACATTTTTGGAAAAATGGTGACATAAACCAAATGTCGCTTTTGTTTTTTTGTACAAGTTCAAAGCTTAATAATTATAAGAAAAAGGTTAAAAAAAAAGGAAAAAAAATAATGCTACAATTATGGGGGAAGGGGAGGATTGTTTCAATTTTTTCCTCTTTTTCAGTACTTTATATGGTATAATGAATATTGTCATTTAAAACTTAATTTAAAAAGAAATAAGCCTCTCTAATAGGTACATTGATGGAATAAAAAGATAAACAATAATAATAGTAATAAAATAAATAATAAAAAATAGAATAAAATAGATAATAAAATAAATAGAAAAAGCAAGTGCAATAATAATAGTAATAAAAATAATAATAAATAAAAAATAAAATAAAATAAAAAATAATAAAAAGGAGGAAAAAATGAAAGTAAAGAACAAAAAAAATAAAAAATGTGAAAAATGTCCGAGTTCTGAATAGGCTAAAGCATTTACAAAACAAAAATAAAATGCCAATAAAACTCAAAAATGCCAGGAAAAAAAGGAAACAAGTGCAATAATAATATAATAAAAAGAATCATGAAAATAAAAATAAATAATAAATGAAAAAAAAAAAAAAAAAAAAGAAGCCTCTCTAATAGGTACATTGATGGAATAAAAAGATAAACAATAATAATAGTAATAAAATAAATAAATAAAAAATAGAATAAAAATTAAAGTAGATAAAAAAAATAAATAGAAAAAACAAGTCCAATAATAATAGTAATAAAAAGAATAATAAATAAAAAATAAAATAAATAATAAATAAAAATAAAATAAATAATAAATAAAAAATAAGTTGTAAAAAGGAAGAAAAAAATGAAAGTGAAGAGCAAAGAAACGTGAAAAATGGCCCAGTTCTGAAAAGGTTAAAACATTTACAAACAAAAATAAAATGCTAATAAATCTCAAAAATGCCAGGAAAAAAAGGAAACAAGTGCAATAATAATATAATAAAAAGAATAATAAATAAAGAATAAAATAAATAAAAATACAAAATAAAATAAAATAAATAATAAATAAAATAAAATAAATAATTAATAAAAATAAAAAGGAGGAAAAAATGAAAGTAAAGGACAAAAAAAAATGTGAAAAATGTCCAAGTTCTGAATAGGTTAAAGCATTTACAAAACAAAAATAAAATGCCAATAAAACTCAAAAATGCCAGGAAAAAAAAGGGAAACAAGTGCAATAATAATGTACCGTAATAAAAAGAATAATAAAAATAAAAATAAAATAAATAATAAATAAAAAATAAGTAGTAAAAAGGAGGACAAAATGAAAGTGAAGAACAAAACAAAATGTCAAAAATGGCCGAGTTGTGAATAGGTTAAAAACTGGACAGAACAAAAATAAAATGCCAATAAAACTCAAAAATACCAGGAAGAAAAAAAAGGAAACAAGTGCAAACATAACATATACAGCGGGGATCTACAGAAAAGTGCAAATGAGGATACAAGGAAAAATTACAAAGAAATGAAAGACGGCAAGAAAAAATAGGGACAAAGGAAATGAACAAGAAAAATATGTGAAATAAAAAAAAAAGGACAAAAGCGAAGAGGAAGGAAAGGAGAAAGGAGAGAAAGCAATGAGCGAGGAAGCGCAGAGGATTTCGATTTACATAGAAGAGGCAGGCATTAATGTGTTAGGGTCCAGCTGAAAAGCAGAAGAGGATAACTGCTCCATTTGAGGCAGAATTTGGACAGATTGGCTGCTCCCGTGTTCTTTTCCACGAGTAGCAGACATTAGAATCTCCCTTTGTGACTTTCTTGCAGGCTTTCTACCTGACGAGCAATGACCCGAGTTGCATTGCAAAAGGGCTCCTCTGATACAAAAAAGAAATTAACTACCCCCTGCTTCAAGACAATTTTCTCCCTGAATAAAGTGGATCTCAAAGGTTATATATCCGGGAGCCGTCCTAATTGAGCAATGTTCTATTGAGAAATGTATTATCACAGACAATTGCACCTGTAATTTCTGTCTCTTCAGCTCGCACGGTGCGCTTTCCCGTGATGAGCGGCTAAAATTAAGAAGCTCTTCATAAAAACTTGTCATTTTGTTATTCAGGGCAGTGGAGAGACTTTCATGTTGCCGCTGTCCTTCTAGGCGCCGTTCCAGCGTCTCCATTGTATCCTAGAAGTAAGAAGAGGGAATCGAAGTATTTGGGTGTTCACATCCCGGCAGATTTATCCACTTTATACAAACTAAATATCAAGCCCCTTATAGCTTCAATGCTCCAATAACTAACATCATGGAAAAACTTGCACTGTCATTTTCAGGACGTTGCCACTTTATGGTCATCTTCGCTAAATTAATGTACATTTTTCTAACACTACCCTTATTATTATGTAGGGCAGACATACACTCGCTAAATAAAGCTTTTAGAATGTTTATATGGGGTACTGGATAGAGATCACGAATTGGGCTGACGGAACTGCAGGCTCGGAGAGAGAAGGGGGGCATACATTTCCCAGATATAGGCCGGTATAATTTGGCAGCAAACTTAGGATACACTATAGACTGGATGAAGGGGACGTCTCACTACACCAATAAAGAACTGGACCGAGCCCTAAGTCCACTTATTTCATTGACTGCATTGATGCACCTAAGTAATGAAAGGCTTCCTGCCAACATAGACCGCTTCCCTACGATATGGCAAACAATAAAGGCATGGAGGAAATCCAGGAAACTGGGCAGTGTGGGTGCTGCCTTTCATGCCATTTCTGGATAAGGCCCCTTTCACATCAGCGGTAATCGCTGATCGCGGCAGTTGCGGTGAAAAAAACGCAACTGCCGCGATTACCACATAACAGCCGCACTTGCGGTTCACTTGCGGCAAACCCCATGCTATGTCTATGGGGCTTGCGACAGGTGCGGCAAGTGCGGTACAGTTGCGGTTTCGGCACTTGCGGCCAATGCGGCCACTAAATAAACGCGGTCAGCCGCGGTTTTCTCGCAGCCGCATCTGCCACAAGTGCCGAAACCGCACTTGCTGCACACTTACCGCAAGCCTCATAGACAATGCATGAGGCTTGCCGCAGGTGAACCGCAAGTGCGGCCGTTATGCGGTAATCGCGGCAGTTGCCTTTTTTTTAACCGCAACTGCCGCGATCAGTGATTACCGCTGATGTGAAAGCAGCCTAACCCAGACTTTCTGGGAGGAAAACCATCTCTGTTGTACAATGATCTAGCAACATAAGGTTGTACAATGGCAGTAGACTTGGACAATAAATTCTCAATAATGACTTACGACATAGCAAAACAAGGCTTCCCTGTCTTTACGAACAGACCTTTCCTATTCTTACAGGCAAGAAGTTTGACTCAAAAAGTCAAACCAGACAGTCAGGTAGGAGGAAGGGGAAATACAATGAATAGCTTTCTCAGAGGTGTTATAACACAACCAATATCCACCAGTTGCATTTATACAATACTGAGAGTGGTCGTGGGAGGGGGACACTACAGGACCAGTGAGGGGGTGATGGAACTGGGAGATATAACGATCGACGACATAGTGAGCGCCACTAACAAACAGACAGATTATTGGGTCTAGCAGTTACACGGATATGGCTATGTTGATCCTACATAGAGCCTACATTACACCACTCATTAAATCTAAAATGTCCCCCTTGGAACAGTTCAGTTGTGCAAAATGTAACACAGAGAACACAGACATATTGCATCATCTGTGGGGATGTGAAAAAATTAATAGACTTTGGAGATCAATGCATGACGAAACCCAGAGGAAGTGTGAAGTACAATTTCCATGGGCGACCTTTAACATCTTAGACGATAACTCAAGCACACTCCCAAACAATGTAAAAGCCATGCTGATAATGTGGGCATCAGCGGTAAGGAAAAGCATCCTACAACAATGGCTAAGAACCACCGACCAGGGCCCTGGTACAGTCCAAGTTAATGTTTCTTTACCGTATGGACCGGCTGAATACATTGACAGATAAAGAGAAACTGGTGGGGAGATTCCGGAATACTTGGTCGGCATTTCTTCCGGTGTTAACTGACGAGGTTAGGAGTCAGTTCAGAGGTCAGTTTGAGACCACCCAATGGTATCTTCTTGAGAGGATTGGGGGCACCCAATAAAAACAGAGGGGTGGGGGAAGGGTTTTTAAATCAGAGCACAGTTCAAGCTTATTACCATGTACCTGTTATGACGATTTCTCTATGCTGATATGTCATTGTAATGTATAAAATAAAAGAAGGAGGGGGAACAAGAGGCGCAATAGTGCCCTATCACTATGGCACTAGGAGTAAAGTGGTGAAAAAGGGATCCACTCACCTGGAACAGTTGTGTAACCCACAACCGGCTTGAAGGCGTATTTAGTGATTTATTTCTGGATGGCTGCTGCAGGACTTCCACCGTCCACTCATATGTGGAGATATGCCGAATCGTGGGGAAGAAAATGGTGTGTCATGGTCCGCGCTGCCAAATAGCATCCACTCCGAAAATAATGCACTTGAAGATGGAACTTCAAAGTAACCTTTTTATTGCTTCCTACGCGTTTCGGTGCCCTCCTGGCACCTTCCTCAGGGATAACACCACCTCAACAACCTCTCTTATTTATATCACATCTCAAATACATGATGAGTGGGAGTGAACATCACAGATGACGTCAGAATCGTCATCCAAGGGAGGAGGGTTGTAGATTTTGGCGCAAAACACATTATAAATATACATACAATAAATAATTAATCACATATTATCCATACACATCTAAAAAAAAAATAATATGTGATTAATTATTTATTGTATGTATATTTATAATGTGTTTTGCGCCAAAATCTATAACCCTCCTCCCTTGGATGACGATTCTGACGTCATCTGTGATGTTCACTCCCACTCATCATGTATTTGAGATGTGATATAAATAAGAGAGGTTGTTGAGGTGGTGTTATCCCTGAGGAAGGTGCCAGGAGGGCACCGAAACGCGTAGGAAGCAATAAAAAGGTTACTTTGAAGTTCCATCTTCAAGTGCATTATTTTCGGAGTGGATGCTATTTGGCAGCGCGGACCATGACACACCATTTTCTTCCCCACGATTGTAATGTATGGCACCTTAACAATGGGAATTGTCGTTTTTCATTACCGTATATGCTCAAAAATCAATAAAATAGGTTTTAAAAAAAAAAGAAGAGGGAATCGATGAGTTCAACGTCTACAGGGTCCAGGATTAGAGTACGAGCTCAATATAAAAGAGGGGGTACAACTAAAAATCCATTGTCCTGCAATTAAGTACCAAGGGCAATGGTCCCTATTAGAGATGAGCGAACCCTTCAAGGTTCGGTTCAGGTCGCCGAACTTCCCAGTGTTGAGCAAACCTGTTCGGGTGCATAGCTCTGTTGTGGACATCGCTTTGGTCGGGTACAGTAGGCGCTGGGCCCAGTGTGGCCCCGTGCAGTGTTTGATCGGCTCAAAAGCATAGCTTTTGGGGTAGTGTGTCCAGAACTAATTTGGAATAAAACAAACAAATACCGCCCTTCCACCCCCCACCCCGGCTGGCTGTGTGTGGGCAGAGACCTGAAGTGCCAATCATTGACTTCAATTGAGGTTCGGGACAAATATGGGGTCACGAGCAGTGCCCCAAAATGTAGCGTCCGAACCCCAACTTCAAAAGATCCGCTAATCTCTAGTCCATATATGTAAGTACTTGACCAGTAACTACGAGGCCTGGACTGGTCATGTTGGGTTCATTTCTACGTTACTACTCGTTTCGTGATGTTCCGTCTGCATTTTAGAATCCATATTATGGTCATTGTAAAGCAATAATTGCAGGAGAAACGTAGAACAGTATTAGAGTTACATGTATTTGACAAAAGGACATACTGGATTTACCAGTATTGTGAGAACAAGGGGGCGTTCACAGGAGGTGACCGAACTTCAAAGGGCTAGTAAATGATCTGTAACTAGGCAGAAAAATTCCCATTTACTCTATGGAGAGGAGTGGAGGAGGCACTTGCCCCATTAACCCATAGTCCAATTACAACACAGCAATTGCAGTATTCCAATCTAGGGTGTCCTGGAAGCACGAGCACAGGGTCAAGCATATAAAAACCTAACTATGTTGCACAAAAGAAAGTTTTTCAAATGTAGGGGTTGGCCTGTGCCGATTGTATTCCATATTTCATTTCTCCTTCCCTCAAGGAAAGAGAAAATAACTTTAGACTGGAATGTTTCAGTACTTCTGTTATTTCTCCCTTTTTTAACTCTTAACAGTTCTGCATATCTATGTATCATTTTTATCTTTGATACTGGTCTATTGTAAGCACAGTTTTTTTTATAGCAAAGCTTAAAACTTTAATACGTTTGATCCTTGTATGCTCTAAAGACCCCAAAGCCTTACAGAGGGTGTGTAGACTTTGATTGTCAGACACAGTAATATATTTTTGGTGTGTGGACGGTGTCGAGGTGTGATTTAGGTTTACTTTATAGCCTTAAACAGAGGTTGAGTGCTGGTCTGAGTGAGAGGAGATAGATTAACCCTTGCAGGCGTACCCCATTCACGTGCTGAGAAGTCTGTACGTGATAGTCGCAAAACCCAAATACCAAAGCCATGGCATACATGATGAATGTAGAGAGCAGTGTCCGGGCAAATAATGGTGGAGACGTGATGTATGCTGATACACCGCAGCCCCCCTAGTTAGCTGAATTAAGGAGGTGGCAATCAACATTGAGAGGAACGGCCATAAAGTTTGACCCCCCCCTCCACACACCCCAAAAAAAAACTTTAAAACAGATCAAATGCAGCCATAGAGTAAATGTCCTTACCTGTAAATCCAACATGAATGTATCCAGTAGTACGTTGACTTCCAGCCAATGACCCTGATGTTCGGTGGTGGCAGGAGATGACAATTTGGCCATCATGTCCTGACTTTCCTGGAGAAGCTCTCTGAAGCTGGTCAGCTGCTTCTCAGTGTCTTGCAGTCGGGGTTGGAGGTCCGGGCTTAGCTTTTCCCGTCTTTTTTGTAACTCTGTCAGTTTCAGTCTCAGAGCTTCGATCCCAGTCTCAGATTGGGGTTCCTCCTGTGACACCTCCTGGACGTCAGCTCTATGATAGAACAAGGATTGCCTTAGTACAGGAGACATTCAGGTGTTCATACAACAGGCGACTGTCCACATCTGTTACCTCTTGGGTACCTCCACCAAAGGAGCGGTGGCACTTTCCTGTGTGTCCGTTTCAGGCTCTACCTCCATTCCCGGGGTCTCTGCTATAGTCAATGTTCCAGGCTCTGTCTGCTAAAAGTAAATATCAAAATGGGTTAATGAGATTTTCCTAGTGCCATGTGTACACGTTTTTTTATTTATCCATCTTGGATATCTTCCCTCTTGAAGATATTAGATCAGGAGAAAATGGTCTAAATCTATTCTATGGCCTCTTGGTGAGTAATCCAATTAAAGTGCACTAGAACTGACCCCCGAGCGCCTTGAAGGGGGTGATAACAGAACTATTAAAATAAAGCTGAGCTGCAGTACCCAAGAATGGCCACTAGACATGCTGTTCCAGCATCATACACTGTATTTCCGGCTGATTGGTGGGATTGCCGGGGTATGCCGGTCTAATATTTGTGGCATATCCTGCGGATAGCTCTTGTATACAAGAGTTATGGAAAACCCATTAAAAACCTCACATGCTCTCAAACCACTTTTTCATAAATACTAATAAAAGCCCTTTAAACATGTATTCCTTCACTGAATGATACAGCATATCACTATATTATTCCGAAAAGTCGAGGGGTAGACCCCCACAGATCAGAAAGTGACAGCACAACCAAGCAGGGGGATGCATCATAAAAAAAAATAGCTATTGTTTAAATCAGGCTATGTGTTGCATGTATTTTTTATGTTGTACTTTTTTCATATCACAATCTGTATTAAATAAAAAAAAACAACAACTAGAAATGTTCATACTGATGACTGGTGCATTTTTAGACTGTTTCCTGTCCTTTATAGAAGCGTTTTCAGGAGTCTCATTATCCTCAGAGGCAGAATTACAATGACAGATAACACCTGTATATACTGTTAACACAGGATCCACCATTCACAATTGGCTGTAATGTCTGTATACTCATATATTCTGTGATCCCCGGCTGTAATGTCTGTATACTCTTATATTCTGTGATCCCAGGCTGTAATGTCTGTATACTCTTATATTCTGTGATCCCCGGCTGTAATGTCTGTATACTCTTATATTCTGTGATCCCAGGCTGTAATGTCTGTATACTCTTATATTCTGTGATCACCGGCTGTAATGTCTGTATACGCTTATATTCTGTAATCACCGGCTGTAATGTCTGTATACTCTTATATTCTGTGATCCCCAACTGTCATATCTGTATATTCTGCGATCCCCGGCTGTAATGTCTGTATACTCTTTTCCTTCCTTCTCAACCCAGGAGACGTAGTATGATCAGACCATGTCTCTGTACAGTCAGACACATCCATTACACAGTACATGGCAGGGACACCTATATAAGATTATCTCAGCATAGGAGATATGGGATGATCAGACCATGTCCCTGTACGGTCAGACACATCCATTACACAGTACATAGCAGGGACACATATATAAGATTATCTCAGCACAGGAGATGTGGTATGATCAGACCATGTCCCTGTACGGTCAGACACATCCATTACACAGTACATAGCAGGGACACATATATAAGATTATCTCAGCACAGGAGATGTGGTATGATCAGACCATGTCCCTGTACGGTCAGACACATCCATTACACAGTACATAGCAGGGACACATATACAAGATTATCTCAGCACAGGAGATGTGGTATGATCAGACCATGTCCCTGTACGGTCAGACACATCCATTACACAGTACATAGCAGGGACACATATATAAGATTATCTCAGCACAGGAGATGTGGTATGATCAGATCATGTCCCTGTATGGTCAGACACATCCATTACACAGTACATAGCAGGGACACATATATAAGATTATCTCAGCACAGGAGATGTGGTATGATCAGATCATGTCCCTGTATGGTCAGACACATCCATTACACAGTGCATAGCAGGGACACATATATAAGATTATCTCAGCACAGGAACATTTTATATAAACATCCAATTGTGGAAATTATTATTATTAGAAGATCTATTGATTAAAATCAACTTTGTTTGTGGGAAAACCCCTTTAAGGATCCAGCTACAGATCTATAAGATTAATGCTGGGCCATTGTAAGAAATGAAGGATTCACCTGATTTTTTGTCATCACCTCTGGTAAATCTTCAGCCGGGGTACGTCCATCTGGAGAGTCAGAAGCTGCAGACACAGCTGATATATTCTCCTTTTCAGAGTTTTCTGACACAATTTTAGATATCGTTGTGAACTTCATCAGCAGAGAGTTATTAATGACCTAATTAGAACAGATGAAAAAGTGAATTAATGTAAAAAATTAAATAAATACATATTGTGGTGCAGTGGTTGGCTGCCCCACAGGTGTCGGTGCTGGGACTTGTGGTTCCAGGGCTCTGGTAGGGCATTAGATGTGTTGGGGCTGCCGGTTGGAAGTCAGCGTAGTGTCTGTCTAACCTGGATCCTTCTGTGGGTGTGACAGATCAAACACAAGCAGACTCCCTGTCAGTCACATGGGCTGTGAGGTCATGAAAGGTCCTTGACCAAAGGAGATGGGGTGGGTTGTTTCAAACACACAGAGTCAAGAGACCTGGTCTCTGTGCCTGGGACACCGTTAGCCTTGGAAGGCCTGAGTACTGGAGAACAGGTGTACAGAGCCTTACTACTGCAAGCACTGACTGAGCAGAGTTGAGGCAAGCAGCTGCACCCAGCAAAGGTAAAACACTGTGCTTGCTATGGACATTACTGTTATTACCTTGCTGAGGGATGTATCTGGAGCCAAGCGAGCATAGCTGCCTGCCATTGAAAGGTTCTAGGCTATTATGTGTGTACCATTCCTGCCGAGGCACAGACAAGGACTATGTCATAAGCAATGTATGATGTGATAAATTGCTGGACTGTAGTTTACTGGAAAACATTGCATGTGTACTTTAATTGACCTGGTAAAGTGAGTGCCCCTCAACAGAATCAATAGCACTACCTCACAATATACATATATATATATGCGAACTGCGCCTTCGCAAGTGACATACATGTCACTGTTATTCCGCCGGGAGAGCTGCAGCACTCGCTGCTGATCTCCCAGCGGTGGCAGCCGCTCGGCATCCGCCGCTGAACTCCCGGCGAATTAGCAGTGACCACGCTGCCCGGTGTGCGACCAATCAGCTAAGCAGAGCGGTATTGGCGGCAGATTTAAAGCTGGCTGCCAATACCGCGCTGCTCAGCTGCTAGCAGTATTGGCACCACATTTCAATACCGCTAGCAGCTGAAGTGATTGGTTAGCATGGTGGCTCAATGGTTAGCCCTGTATGATGGCTCAGTGGTTAGCACTGTAAGATGGCTCAGTGGTTAGCACTGTAAGATGGCTCAGCGCTTAGCACTGTATACGGTGGCTCAGTGGTTAGCACTGTATATGGTGGCTCAGTGGTTAGCACTGTGCGGTGGCTCAGTGGTTAGCACTGTATGGTGTCTCAGTGGTTAGCACTGTATGGTGGCTCAGCGCTTAGCACTGTATACGGTGGTTCAGTGGTTAGCACTGTATATGGTGGCTCAGTGGTTAGCACTGTGCGGTGGCTCAGTTTTTAGCACTGTATGGTGTCTCAGTGGTTAGCACTGTACGGTGGCTCAGTGGTTAGCACTGTGCGGTGGCTCAGTGGTTAGCACTGTACGGTGGCTCAGTGGTTAGCACTGTGCGGTGGCTCAGCGCTTAGCACTGTGCGGTGGCTCAGCGCTTAGCACTGTGCGGTGGCTCAGCGCTTAGCACTGTGCGGTGGCTCAGCGCTTAGCACTGTGCGGTGGCTCAGCGCTTAGCACTGTGCGGTGGCTCAGCGCTTAGCACTGTGCGGTGGCTTAGCGCTTAGCACTGTGCGGTGGCTCAGTAGTTAGTACTGTATGGTGGCTCAGTGGTGAGCACTGTATGGTGGCTCAGTGGTGAGCACTGTATGGTGGCTCAGTGGTGAGCACTGTATGGTGGCTCAGTGGTGAGCACTGTATGGTGGCTCAGTGGTTAGCACTGTATATGGTGGCTCAGTGGTGAGCACTGTATGGTGGCTCAGTGGTTAGCACTGTATATGGTGGCTCAGTGGTTAGCACTGTATGGTGGGTCAGTGGTTAGCACTGTATACGGTGGCTCAGTGGTTAGCACTGTACGGTGGCTCAGTGGTTAGCACTGTATGGTGGCTCAGTGGTTAGCACTGTATATGGTGGCTCAGTGGTTAGCACTGTATATGGTGGCTCAGTGGTTAGCATTGTATATGGTGGCTCAGTGGTTAGCACTGTATGGTGGCTCAGTGGTGAGCACTGTATGGTGGCTCAGTGGTGAGCACTGTATAGTGGCTCAGTGATGGGACACAGGGTCACGGGAGGCAGAAGGCACAGGCGAGGCAGCGGCACAGAGGAGGGAGAAGGCACAGGGGAGGCACAAGGGAGGCAGAGTTATGGGGAGAGACAGCACACACAGGGAGAGACAGCGCACACAGGGAGAGACAGTGCACACAGGGGCTGAGAGCACACAGAGTGGAGAGAAAGGCACAAGTAAGACAGAGTGCACAGGGGAAGAGACAGCACAGACAGGAGAGAGCGCTCAAGGGGAGACAGGCACAGAGACTGCCCTCCTGATGCAATAGCATCAGGCCTATTTCTAGACTATAAATAAAATGAAGTCCTTATTCCTGAAGCCACATTAGAACCTTTTTGACGGTGCCGTTTTACATTTTTGTGCCTGTTCCTCACCTTCTACTGGTCATGGCACAGTGCACCACTTATACCGGCTTTCTGTAAGTCACATTCTATATGGGCCACCACCCCTATTCAGCACCATAATAATTTCTATATATAGTGTATTATATAATACTTTACTTTTTTTTTTTACCTGCAGTTCAAATGGAAGTTCTTCACTTTGTAAAAGTTTCTGTATTTCTATGGATTTCTTACTCACTTCCTCCAAAAGTTTCTCTCGACTCCGGAGCTCAGTCTGAAAGCAAAAAAACATTTATTATTTTTCATTTTAGTTCAAACATCAGGAAACATAATTCAATTTAATCTAGAACTCACATCTGCAATCCCCCTTTAATAAACAAGTGGCAGAAATACATCGTATTTCGTAACAGAAAAAAACATCAGCTCTCTGCTAAGACATACTTTAAGAACACTTGGATTTGGCACTAGTCTGATTAGGGGTTTTAAGTGTTTCATCACAAAATCTGAAGGGAATCTTGATCCAGCAAAGTGGGCGAGAATTCTGACATCTCCTGCACCCGTTGCTTATTATCTCCTTGCAGATTTGGTGCAGATTTAGATTTAAATCTACAGGATGTCAATTTTTGCAGAGTTTCTGCTACAGACCTTATTAAAGGGACTCTATCAGGTCATTTTTTAGTATGATACTAATATTACCATTGAATAGTGCCTGGGGAGACCTTTTAAAAACATCTAAAATCATTATTGAACCATTTGTAGTTTTCTTGCTATAAGCATTTTCACACCCTGCAGGGAGCTGGTACATTAGTCCTCTCTATTACTTTTACAGAGGATTAGTCGCGCTCCTGTATAAGAGCTATTTAAATATCCACACCCATCCAAACTGGTGTTCTGTCCCTCCCCTTTGTACTCTGTGCTGGGAGGGGGAAGTGTATTGTGCTGCAGCCTGTGCTGCCTGTAAGATTTCTATGTGTATATATGAACTTTGGTTGTCCTGCAGACATGTAATGTGTGTATCTGCTGAGCAAAGGATGTTCTTATAATTGTATAGAAATATCTCAGACTGCACACACTACACGCATTTCTCAGATACACACAATGACATGAAGAGCTCAGAGCTTCAGCTAAGATCACACACCTCCTCTCCCCCCTTTCTGCTCCGTTTGCAGGGAATGAGTCACACAACATACAGATCAGAGAAGAGGGCAGGATAGTGTAATGATGCATGAATATTCAATCATTGAGTGGGAGTGGGCAGCAGAGAGCTCACTGTGATTGACAGATGGAATTAATCTTTTATTTTTAAGTTTACACATGATAGGAGGGAAGTATAAACAATAGAAATACATGAATAGACAGAGCTTAGAGGAATTAGAAAATTATAGCAGTTACATATGGATTTTTGGCCTGAAAGATTCCCTTTAATACCGAGGAATGGAGAAAAATCTGCACTAAAAATGCATTGAAAAAACAAAAACATGATAAAAATGCTGCATTTTTACTGCCAAGAGATACATATCCATAGCCTATGTACACATTGAGTTTTTAGCAGCTTTTTTTGCATTTTGTTTGCCGTTTTTTACAGCAACAGCAAAAACTTCAGATCTTCAGATTCCAGAAACCTCCTGCACAAGATTGATTTTTTCCCCCAACTGAAATGGAAAAAAAGCATCTTTTTAACCAAAAAGCAGGTTTTGACGCAGAAAAAATAGGGATTTTTGTGTACTCACGTAAAATCCTTTTCTATGAGCTCATCATTTCAGGGACACAGGACCATGGTGTATGTTTTCTGTCACTAGGAGGCGACACTAAGTAGAGATAAAACTTAAGTCCTCCTCCTGCAGTATACACCATCCATAGGCGTAGTTAGTTGGTTTCGTACTAAACCAGTAAGAGAAGACGTTTATGCAATAAGGTACAAGAGGCATAAGCCAAAGTTCTGTGTAGACTAATGAAAGTTAACAGGGTGGGTGCTGTGTCCCCCAATGATGAGCTTGGAGAAAAGGATTTTACGGTGAGTACACAAAAATCCCTGTTTCTCCTTTGCATCGTTGGGGGACACAGAACCATGGGACAGCTCAAAGCAGTCCCTGGGTGGGAATTAGCTGAGTAGCGGTCGAGCATCATGCGCCGTTTACAGATGCGCAACTGCCGCTTGCAAAATCTTTGTCCTTAGGCTTGCGTCAGCAGAAGCCTGGGTGTGAATGTTGTAGTGTTTGGTGAAGGTATTAGGCTGGTTAAGGTTGCAGCCTTACAAACCTGAGTTGCGACACCTGGTGTCGAATGAACCATGAGGCGCCCACTGATCGAGTTGAGTGAGCCTTGATCCCTGCTGGGATTGGTCTGCTTTTGATGCTGTAGGACTCTTGGATTGCTGAGCTAATCCACCTTTCAAATGTGGATTTAGAAGCCGCCATCCCTTTCTTAGGTCATTCGGGAATGACAAACAGCATTTCAGTTTTATGGAATGAGGTTGTTCGAGAGATGTAGCGTCTGAGGGCCCTTGCTAGTCCAGGGTATGAAGCGGTTTTTCAAAGCGGTGTACCAGAGCTGGGCAAAAGGATGGTAGGACGATGTCCTCATTGAGGTGGAAGTGGGACACGACCTTGGGCAAAAAGGACGGTGCCAGACGGAGGACTACTTTTTCCTTGAGGTAGGATATAAAGGGGGGACGGCATGATAGGGCGGCTAGTTCTGCGCCGCGCCTGATTGATGTGATTGCGACTAGGAAAGCGACTTTCCATGATAGGTGGGGTAAGGATACTTCTTGCAGTGGTTCAAGGGGGCGTCCTGTAGGGCGCCCAGAACTAAGTTTAGGTCCCAGACGGCCACGGGTGTCTTGTAGGGGACCCGCGTGTGTGAAACCCTTGGATGAACGTTTTGAACTGCGGTTTGGTAGCAATCCTGCGTT
Source organism: Allobates femoralis (assembly GCA_033576535.1). Classification (NCBI taxonomy): domain Eukaryota; kingdom Metazoa; phylum Chordata; class Amphibia; order Anura; family Aromobatidae; genus Allobates; species Allobates femoralis. Next base: position 24,571,443 of record JARQOC010000012.1, read on the forward strand.
GGAATAGAACACTTAGGGCTGAAATTTGGCCCTTGATGGAGCTGGGTGCTAGGCCAGAGTTAAGGCCGGCTTGAAGGAACTCCAGGATTGTAGAGATGGAAAAAAGGAGTGGGTTATGGTCGTGGACTTTGCACCACTGGAAAAAGGTCTTCCAGGTGCGATGATAGATGCGCAAGGATATTGGTTTGCGGCCATTAACCATGGTGGTTATGACCTCTGGTGAAAAACCTGCCTGAGTCAGGATCCAGGATTCAATAGCCACAATGTTGAAGACAGGGCCCCTGAGTGGCAAATGGGGCCCTGGGATAGAAGGTCCGGTTGATTTGGGAGTGGCCAGGGCGCGTTGGCGAGGAGCTGCACGAGCTCTGCATACCATGCTTGTCGTGGCCAGTCTGGAGCGATGAGTATTACTTGAACTCCTTCCACTTTGATCTTTCTGATCACTCGCAGGATCAGCGGCAGCGGGGGAAAATGTAGGAATTGGCGCCAAGGGAGGCCCAGTGAGTCCACTCCTAGCGCTAAAGGATCCCGAAACCTGGCTACAAAGGCCGGGACTTTTGCGTTCATTCTTGATGCCATGAGGTCTACGTTGGGGGTTCCCCAGCGCCGACAGATTTGTAGAAAAACCTCTGGATTGTAGGTCTATTCTCCTGAGGCCTGTCCCTGGTGGCTCAGGAAGTCTGCTGCCCACTTGTCCAATCCTGGATGTGGACTGCTGATATAACGGACTGGGTTTTTTTCGGTCCAGTGTAGGATATGTTCCTCCCACTGCGGATTTGCTGCGTGTGCCGCCCTGATGATTGATGTACGCTACTGGCGTTGCGTTGTCTGATTGAATGCAGATGGGGCTAGAAAGTGGTAGAAGTGTTGGAGCTCTAATCGGATCGCCTGTAGCTCCAGGATGTTGATTGGGAGGTGTGACTCTGGGGCGTCCAGCGGCCTCGGTCCGTGTGTTGGCGATAGACGGCTCCCAGCCGAGTAGGTGCGTCGGAGGTTACGATAGCCACTGGACTGGGAGAAATGATCTTCCCTGTGTTAGTGAAGATGGCCGTTTCCACTAGGTGAGTGCCTTTTTGACTGGCGCGGATAGGCGGTGTTTGCGGTCGAGGCTGAAGGGACTTTTGTCCCAAGCTGAGAGAAGGGCCAGCTGTAAAGGGTCGAAAGTGTAGCTGAGTGAAGGGAACTGCTTCCATTGCCGCTACCATTTCCCTAGGACCCCCATGCCGAAGCGGATGGATTGAGGTGGACAAGTGTACAGAGTGCGAACTGCTTTGAGAATCATTGTGGCTTGGTCTTGAGGAAGTATGACAAGACCTTGTCCGGTGTCGAAGGTCATCCCTAGAAAGTTTATTGTTTGGGCATGCGTTGGAGACGAATTAGTCTAGGTTTATGAGCCACCCCAGACGGGAGAGCGTATCCGCTGTTATTCGGGACGCTCTCGAGGAATGATTGGAAGGATGGCCCTTTGATTAGTAGGTCATCTAGGTAAGGGAGTACGATCACTGCCCGTGAATGGAGAATGGTCATGACAGCAGCCATGACTTTTGTGAAGACTCGGGTGCGGTTGCGAGGCCGAAGGGCAGTGCGACGCATTGGAAGTGGTGTTTTTAAAAGGCGAACCGCAGATATTTTTGGTGAGCAGGAGAAATGGGGATGTGGAGATGTGCGTCTTGTATGTCGATGGTTGCCAAGAACTCCCCTTTTTCCATTGACGCGATTACTGAGCGTATAGATTCCATTCTGAATTGTCGGATTCTTACCAATTTGTTGAGACCTTTGAGGTCTAAGATGGGGCGTACTGTTCTGTCCTTTTTCGGAACAACAAACAGGTTCGAGTAATAACCTTTGAACTTTTCGGTCTCTGGTACTGGTAACTAGGATACCGGTTTTGAGTAGTGAATTAATGGCTCTGAAAAACGGGCGTGCGTCTGGTTTGGGGGGACGCGAGAGAAAAAACGAGTTGAAGGCCGGATGAGAATTCTGTTTTGTAACCTGACAACACCAGTTCTCTGACCCAATTGTCGTGCACAACAGCGAGCCACGAGTGGCAGAAGAGTTGGATACGTCCGTCTATTGTGAGAGAGATGGAGAGTCATGCGTTGAATCTTTGAGATCTCGCGCCCTTAGGGCAGCTTTTCCAGGTGGAGTTGGTTTTGAATGAGAACGGGGTATTTCTGTCCCTGCGGGTGGGCCACCTTGTGCTTGTGTTAGCAGTTGAGGTGGGCCATTCCGATGTCCCATGGGAGATGCGTGATTGTGGCTGTGGGCAGCGAAAGGGCCGCTTGAGCCTTTGCTGGGGGAGGAATTTACTTTTTCCCCCGTGGCTTCAGAGATGAGTTGGTCAAGTTTTTCCTCGAATAGGCGACTCCTTAACAGGTAAGATTATGAGGATGTCTTAGATGCAGAGTCCGCATGCCAGCCTCTGAGCCAAAGAGTTTGGCTCATGGAGATGGCGTTAGCCGCTGCCAACGCGGGGCAGTTGGCTGTGTCTATGGACGCAAGCAAAAAGTAATCCACGGCCATTGAGAGTTGGTCGAGTAGGTCAGTTGCGTCTTGTAAGGGGTTGAGGTCTTGTAATAATGCGCGAGGAAATGTATCCAGGATACTGCTGATTTTGCGACCCACGCCGTAGTGAAAGAGGGTGAGAGGGCCGCTCCTGAGGTTTCAAAGACTGAGCACGCCACGTTATCCAATTGACGGTCGTTGGGGTCCTTAATAGACGAGCTGTCTGAGAGTGTAAGTAGGGTTCTGTTAGCTAGGTGCAACCCTGGAGGTTCGACGGCTGGCGACTCGGACCATTATTGGTGCCCTCGATCACCTGCTCCTTGGTTAGAGGAGGTGAGAGGTGAACCACGTGCTCTCCTTGCATCCCCCTGTTCTGTTCTGGATGTATAATGCAGGAAGAAGGACTTAAGTTTTATCTCTACTTTGTGTCGCCTCCTACTGGCATAAAAGCATATACCCATGGTCCTGTGTCCCCCAATAATGCGAAGGAGAAAAATGCAAGGTGTGAACAAAGTCTTAACTGGCATATTGATGGTTTTTTGTAGCAATAAAGTATCAAATAATGAAAAGTGGAAACATGTTACTGTTACTAATTATTCCTTTTTTTTTATCAGTCTCACAATGAATACTTACGTGTAGTGATCGCACATCATCGCTGCTCAGATTTGCACTTTCCAAGATCTTGATTTTCCTTCTGTCCAAGGCTCCAGCTCCTGCGAGAGGAGGAGGACTCTCTTCCATAGGTCGGCAGCACTTTTGAGGTTTTCGTCGTAGCCGTCTAGTTTGTCTCGTACCTAAAAGAAATTCCCAAGAACAGAATGGATATTTAGAAGCGAAAAGTAAAAGGACAGGTCCAACGTAACATAATGATGTGAACTTCTATACAGTGGCGTAACTTCGGGCCAGGGGCCCCAATGCAATGCTCCAACGGGGCCCCAATTATTGCAAATCTTTGATAGTATTAGTCTTTTTCTATAGGCCAAAGGGACTTTGGTCCCCTAGGCTGCAGGGCCCGGGTGCGATCGAAACCCTGCACTATTGTAGTTATGCCCTGCTTCTATAGATACTTCATGTTCTGTGTTGTAGTTTCCTCTTTACACAAGGGAATTATTTTGTATCATGCATTAAAAAAAAAATAGTAATCTTGCAATTTTCACAGTGGCCAATTCAGCTATATTAGACTCACTTTTGTTCTTTCAGGTAGAGCTTTCAGCAGCCTCCTTATCATCAAAGACAGGATTACAATGACAAGTACATCAGAGAAGATGTAACCTATAAGGTTCCTGGATATAAAGGTTTGTGATCCCTGCATCTCATCAGTACTGTAGTTTTTGTATGGTCCACAGTCTGACGGCTGATAGCAACAACTCCCAGCATATTCTTACTATTTTAAAGATCTACTGATAGGAATTAGTTGTGATACAATTATGTGGGATTGACCCAAAATTGATCACTGTACTAGGCTCAGTCACTTCATTCATGTACTGAAGTTGGTTTTGGTTCTGCCTTTCTGTGCAGACAGTGTTCTGGGGCTGTATTCATGTACTGACAATTCTGCACGCATTCAGTACTAAGGTGTCTGGCGAAGCATTTATGCAGACAGTGGTTCTGGTGCATTCATACGACATTTGGCAACATTTATTATAGTGTCTGTGCTGCATTATGTGCGACAATGGTTCTGGTGCTGCATTCATATACTGACAATTCTGGCACTACATTTATGTACTGAAGGTGGTTCTGGTGCTGCATTTATGTACTGACAGTGGTTCTGGTGGTGCATTCATGTACTGACAATTCTGGCATTACATTCATGTACTAAAGGTGGTTCTGGTGCTGCATTTATCTATTGGAGGAGTCCTCCACATGAGTTATAAAAATTAAGTGTGAAACAAAAACAACCAGAAATCTGCCAAACCTGAAAAAAGAACAAAAACATTCCAACAAGATGCAAAACATGGTGTGAATCCACCCATGAAGAACACCTACATCCAACCACTTGTCGATCAGCGTGTTGGCCTCCACCTGGAACGTGGCACCTTCACATCTCTTTATCTTACTAATCTGAAACTGCAGCTTGTTAAGATGGAGTTGACCTCTTCTACATCTTCAGATTGATCCTCGAGATCCTGTTTCAGCTCTTGAACCTGCGATAAGAAACTGGTTGTCAGATGAAAACATTACCCAATAGTTAGATTGTTTTATAGTCAATATGGCAATATTTTTCAGATTTTTGTGGGCAATTATAATGGCTGTCGGCATGTAGAATTCGTGACGGCAGCCACTTCTTCTTAAAAGGAGACAGAGACACAGTGTTAAATTCTGGATTTGGTTTCTAGAGACAGTCAAGATCTAAAATACAACCTGGAGATTATTTTATAACACCGCTGCAACATCTTATTCTGTAGACATGCCTGGCTGAGCTACCCATGCATGTCTGTAGAAGGTCAGGGGGATGGCTGAAGGCTGATTTTTTTTTTAGAATTAAGGCGCTGTCCATTACTGTCCCGAGAAAGAGAGTTTTGACATTGTTAAACCAGTGCCGGCACCGGAGGCGAGTATATGCTTTTTTACTTTTATGGGGAATGAGAAGGGATTGTCCAAGTAGTAGACAACCCCTTTAATTGTCTGCAAACTGGACTGAGACCATTGAGTGTTTTAATTATTAGGTCGCTAGGATGATTATTTATTTTGGTAACATTCTGGGACAAATTAGACCGACTGCATGACTTTGTTAATGTTATTTGCATTCATTGGTGGTGGCCTAAGAACGTCAACACAGAAGTCTTCTAATTGTACCACTGTTAGAAAGTTGCAGGTGTACAGTACAGCCAGCACCCATCATGTATGAAGCAGGCTCAGTTCCTGAGCCAGATCCCTGCACCTCCTGTGCCCATATGATATATAGTTACATTATTGCGAAGAAGCAGTGGCGTTACGCGGTTGCAGGCTGGTGCCCCGCCCCCTGGGCAGGGCCCGCGTCCTCCTGGGGGGCCCGTGTCCCGTGCTTGCAGCCGGCCCCGCAACTGCGATAGCGTTGGCCCAAGAGGAAGGAGAGGACGGGAAGTGAGAGAAGCCTCATTTCCTGCAGCTGTGCACGCCTCTCTCTCCTCTTCACTGCAGACAGCAGGACGTGGAGTCTTACGGCACCCGCTGTAGATGACAAGCATCCATTTCCCCCCCTCACGTCTACAGCTCTCTTGGGCAGCACTGAAAATTTTTCTACTAGCACCCCCCCTCACCTGAGGGGCCCCGAACCAAATCCTGCACCGGGGCCCGCAGCAAGGTAGTTACGCCACTGGAAGAAGATAAGCTGTAAAATAGCATATGGCCATCATAAAGGGTGTTCATCTTGACGTATCAGAACAAAAGGCTGGTTTGTATAGCTTAAAATTTTGCCTGCATTTTGCACACATACATCAACAGTGAATACTGTTTACTATGTTAATAATGGAAATGCATCCATGAAAATTGGATAGAAAATGGATGATCTGTATGAAATCCAATTTTTTTGTGAACCCATAGACTTGAATAGACGTGTCTCGTCCAACATATCAAAGAATACGTAACTATAACCATGATTAGCTTCAAGGCAGATTAATATTTCTATTACCTGCAGCAACAATTTATTAAGATTGTCTTTCCCAATGTAGGAAGCCCTATGAGAAATTGTCGTCTCTGCTTGTCTGAATCAAGGATGAGCGTTGTCCTGTACTGCTGGAACTTGCGAAGGAGTTCGATGATCACATCACACTGCTCTTTGCTGAAAAAGAGAACAAACAAAAAGTTCTCTGACTGCATGATGTTAAAATAAAAACATAATGTGCCAGAAAAAGTAAAAACAGACAAAAGCAAAAATTTTCATTTATTAAACAAGCCAAGATCATACCCTCCACCTAAATATACCTGAAAAAAAAAAGTGAACAAAATAAAAGCGTACGCGGATGTGGTCTACTGCTGACCATGTGAAAAGGAGACTGTTCCCCAAAAAACATTTCCTTATCCCTCCAGACCAGAAGTACATAGTGAGGATCAAGGATCGGTGGCCTGCCCTTGCCAATGCTTGGGAACAGCCAATTGTGTTCAACAGCAGTGTTCAACCTCTCCCCTCATGTATCTGCAAGACTTCATTGTCCATTTATACTGTATTTGTCCTCGCTCTCCCCACTTCATATGTAAAGCGCCATGGAATCTAATGCCTATACAAATAAATAATAATAATAACAGCATCTATCCGGGCTGAAGTCGCACTAGATTGAGACTAGAAGCTCAGACTAGGTTGTGTCTCCTCCCAGAGAAGGGAAGAATAGAACCAATACCCTAGACAATCAGGAGGGAAGGTTTAAAGAAACTGCACCACAAAAAGGCCTTCAGATATGGACACAAAGTGAAAAATTAACTTAAAATAAATAAAGAACAATGTTATCAGTCCACAAAGTTAAGCCGCGAAATGAAAACATTCCCCATCCTAGCCAAGAGGCCCGGAATAAGAGTATGTGCTTAAATTGTGAGTAGAAGTAGAATTATACACAAAAGAGAAGAACGCTCACCGAATGATACTTTTTTTGTCACCATACGGATGTATTGATCTGGTTCCTTGGGAGCATGGCTGACAGGGTTCCTTGGGGGCGTATCTGTAGACTGCCTAGCATAATTACCCAGTGAACCACACCCCCATAAAAATTAACACTAAATAAAAAGGCTTATATCTCTTAAACCATAAGGTTTAAAAAAAAAAAGGAATGTATAGAAGTGGGAGTAAAAATAACAGCAAAACACTGGATGCTTTTGAGCTGTTGACAAGACCTTTCAAACCTTATCCAACAAGTAGAAAAAGACAACAGATATTGTATATAACAAGCAGCCGTGGACATATGTACATAGATGGACGAGCCCCTGCTTACCTGTGGCTAAGATACTGCTGTGCGTCCTCCCTCAAGTCCTCACATTCAGTTTCAATTTCTCTTGGTGGAGTTACAAAAACTTCTCGAAAGGCGTTAAAAATTGAATTCTTTTCTTGGTCCAATGTCTCCAACTTTTTTTCAAGTGTTATCAAAGACTTAATTCTAAAAGAAAATAATATGATGAAAATGACTGAACTGAATTGCAACACAATAATAAAGTAAATCTTGAAGAGTCAACTCTACGTGTCATCTTAGATGCAGGCGGCACATGCAAGTATAACATGAGCTGAAATCGGCAAAAAAGCCAGCACCACCAGAAAATAGCTTGCAATAAAAACTGTGCAAATGCACAAATTCCTTCCATACTGTATATCTTATAAAATGTGAGATATTTGGCAAAATATTGATCAATCTTTTGAGCCACCCTGCCACGTCAAGGCAATCGCATGAGGGTGGTTCTAATACAATCCAAATCTAGGTCCTTCTTATGGTAAATTTAACTAATTCCCTAGTACTCTCAGAAACTCCAGGAGTTTAATTAATATACCCTGCATGCCATCTGTCTCCTTCAACTGTGCCCTTTGGAACCCTCGCTCAGCATGTAACAAACTCTCCTACATCCATGATTTTTTCCTTTCACATAACACTAACCTCCTTGCTCCTACAGAGACCTGGATTTAGCAATCAGACACTACCGCTGCTGCTGCTCTTTCATATGGTGGCCTCCAATTTTCTCATACCCCTAGATCTGAGAACACACCAGGTGAAGGTGTTGGTCTGCTGATCTCAACAAATTATGCTTTTCAGGTTATCCCACTTGTCCTCTTACTTATCTTCCCTACTTTTGAGGTACACACTGTTAAGACTCTACAGGCCTTTCTCCCTGCGAGTGGCAGTGGTTTATCACCCTCCAGTCTCCCCACGTCAATTTCTTGATCACTTTGCCACCTGGCTTCCACACTTTCTAGCCTGCGACCTTTCCACTCTCATCATGAGGGGTCTTTAACATTCCGATCGACAACCCCATCTCCTCATCTACCTCTCATCTTTAAACACTAACCTCCTCTTTCATAACTTACTAACTCTGCCACACATGACGATGGGAATACTTTGGACCTGATCTTCTCTTGCCTCTGCTCAGTGCATGATTTTACCAATTCCCCTCTTCCGCTCTCTAACCACAACCTTCTTTCAGTCTCAGTCAAGAACTGTCAACCATTCAAGGACACCCCCAACTCATTCATCCATAGGAATATATGTGCCCTTAACACTCATGGCTTAACTTTTTTATTTTGGCACTCCTCCATTTTGACACTGGGTCGTATAATGCCTGTCTGTGCATGGTCTAACTCCGCTATTTTGACAGTGTCCTTCTATACATGGCCTAACTCCCCTATATTGGCACTTGGCCGTATGATGCCCGTCTGTAAACGGCCGAACTCCCCTATTTTGGCCCTGTATCTCTACACATACATGCTGGTATTATTACAGACCTTTCTTGCACAGCAGGAATAGTTGGATCCTTTAGGCCAATTTTATCAATTTCATCTCGAAAATCTTGAACATTTTTGGCAAAGTCTTTCAGGCGCTCATTCAGGTTCTCACGAGTCTCTGTCTCTTGAAGGCTCTGAAGCGAGCTCTGGACAGCTTGCTGGGCTCTTTCTAACTTCTCAAAGAAGCCACTTATCATTTTCTTGCAGGAGGTTTCGCCACCATTCTCTGGATCTTCTAGGTGGATCTCAGAGGCTTGCATGCAGTCATCGAGCTTCTCAGCCTCTTGACCCAGAAGATAGATGTCTTTTTCTAAAGCCTCAAGCCTCCGCTGCTTCTCCTGCAGAGTGCTCCTGTCCAAGCCTAGATCTGGAAACCCGGCTTCAATGGACATTTTTACTGTTTTAAGAGAAGTCAGAAACCCTCCCAGGGACTCGAGGGTTTTCTCTCGTTCTTTCATTGCTTCATTCATTGCTTGAAGCTCGGTCTTGTGTTTCGAGATGGGTTCGGCGGCAGAGGCGTCCAAGCTGTCCAGATGTTTGATCTCGATTTCGTACGTTTCTTGGACATTCTAAGAAGGGAACGGAGACATTCTAAATCACTTTACTATTTAATTTTTGGATTATTTTGTTAGTTAAATAGTTTGTCCAAATATAAATTAACTGAGGGAGATCAGAAAAAGACTTTTAATTGGAATTGGGAAGTTTTCAGAAAGTAACAATATTATTAGTAAATTTAATTAATTTGCATTTCGAAACAAATTACATTTTTGCACCATTGGACAACTATGGTTTCACAGTCCTAACATTATTCTTATGAATATAAAAGAGCATATTGGGTCAAAATTAATCAATTGAGTTTCACCGTTGACGGAGGGAGTGGTGTGTAACATCGGCAATTTGGGGCATCCAAGAGGGAATCCCCATGTGGTGTACTTACATACCAGGTCATGCATTAGTCAAACAGAGTAGAAACATTTTAACTGGGGTGTTGTTCTCCAAAGATATAGCCACTTTTGGGGAATGAGTAAGGTCATTAGAAAAATAATTAATATTTAAATCAAGACTTTCATGTTAAATGTACTTTTGAAAGATTATTTTATCATTCACTCTTTAAACTTTTCCACTTTCCCAATTTAAAATATAAAAAAAAATAAAAAATTTTAAATTTTTAAATTTTCGTACAATTCATTAATATTAGATTTACACGTCCAGTTCTATGAGAATGACTTTTCAGCATGGTCATTATCATCACAGACAGGATTACGATAAAAGGTAGCACCACTCTATATGGGGAAGGATAAGGATTCAGAGCGTATTTTGCAGCACTTCTGTAAAGTACGAGGTCAGATCCACTTTGAAGACTTTATTATTACGGCCATCAAAATTAAAAACCCTAATATTCTGTGATCCCTGGCTGTAATGTCTGTATACTCTTAAATTCTGTGATCTCCGGCTGCAATGTCTGTATACTCTTATATTCTGTGATCTCCGGCTGTAATGTCTATATACTCTTATATTATGTGATCCCTGACTGTAATGTCTGTATACTCTTATATTCTGTGATCCTCGGCTGTAATGTCTGTATACTCTTATATTCTGTGATCTCCGCTGTAATGTCTATATATTCTTATATTATGTGATCCCTGGCTGTAATGTCTATATACTCTTATATTCTGTGATCCCTGGCTGTAATGTCTGTATACTCTTATATTCTGTGATCTCCGGCTGTAATGTCTGTATACTCTTATATTATGTGATCCCGTGCTGTAATGTCTGTATACTCTCTTACATCCTCCCCTGCTCAGGAGAAGTGGTATGATGAGACCAGGTCCCTGTACATCCATTACACGGTACATAGCAGGAACACATATATAAGATTATCTCATCACAGGAGATGTGGTATGATCAGGCCATGTCCCTGTATGGTCAGACACATCCATTACACAGTACATAGTAGGGACATCCCATGCACTTGAGTAGAACATTGTGGATCCCCAGAACATGCCGAGGAATCATAGTGAACCGAGTCTCAGTGATGTAGCAGCGTTATCTGTTACCTTTTAGCTATCTATTATGTAATCACGAATGGGTTTTTTGCCCCTTCTGAGTCCGCTCGCGCTGCGAGTCAGCGTGGTCATGTGGATACGCCCGAAGCATTGGCCACGCAGCGGCCATTGCGAGCACTTCTAAGGCGACTCGCTATGCCCGCGCAGCGGGCATGGCGAGTCGCCTTAGCAGCGCGAAGCATTGGCCGCGAAGTGGCCATTGCGAGTCAGAGACTCGCTCTGCTAGAATCCCGATGCATGTGCATCGGGCACCCAGCTAGTAGTAAATATCCATGCACACTAATAACTTTACCTTCACCTCTTGCAGCACTGTGTCCAGCCGAGATACTGTGAACTGCACCATCTCCGTTTGTAGAGACTCGTGTCCAGTCCCGTTTAGTGACTGCGCCCCGACGGCCGTTCCATCTCCCGAGTTCCTTATCTGCAGCAAAATAGATTGTTCTACAATTTGTATCTTTTCAGAGAAGCCATCGAGCATTCTCCGGCATGATGTCTGTCCTCCATGTTCTGGGTCTTCCAGGAAGATGTGCGCTGGTTCTAGCTGTCTGTCCAGCTCTTCGGCCTTTTGTCGCAGTCTGTACACGGTCTGCTGTAGTTCCTCAAGGTTCCTCTGCTTGACACGTAAAGCCGGTCTATCGTCTCCAGGCACCGCGGCCTCCGCCTGGATGGCCAGCTTAGTGGCAGTAAGTGAAGTCAGGAATATCTCCAGCTCTTTCAGGAGAACTTCTCTTTCCTTCATTATGTCCTGTGTTGTTTCTAGTTGACTTTTATACTGAAGTACCACGGACTGGACAGTTTCCACGTCTACTGCAGTCAATGGATCCAAGACCTCGGTGACCGACTCCAGATGGTCACACTGCTCGATTTGATCTTGGACAGAGCTCTGCACAGCCTAGAAGAGATGAAGGAAAGCCTATTACTGAATGTCAGCTTCAATCATACCTAGGGATGATCAAATCTTTTGAAATCAGAATTTTCCAGCTTCGACAATTTTTTCCCAAAAATTATGCAAATATTTCAAATCCTCCAATTGCCTTGAAAAGATGCGGTAACACTCGGAGGTCTCCTACGACTGTATCTTTAACGGAAACTCAACCTTAGTAATGTCAAAGTGGCCTCAACCTAGAGACAAATGTAACCAACAGCCCATGTAATAAAGTCTCCACTCACACACCTCGCTTTTACAATACTATAATTAACATTTATTCATTTTTTCAAAAACACCTTCTCTGTCTGACAATGATTCAAATCTGCTTTTTAATATAGCGCTGACTAGCTGCTGCTTTCTAGTGAGGGAATGGCAATGCTATCATTCATTGTACAGGAGGAGGAGGTGAGCTGTGATATCACCTATTGTGAATGGTGGATCCTGTGTTATCTACTGTATATAGAGGTGTTATCAGTCATTGTACAGGAGGAGGAGGTGAGCTGTGATATCACCTATTGTGAATGGTGGATCCTGTGTTATCTACTGTATATAGAGGTGTTATCAGTCATTGTACAGGAGGAGGAGATGAGCTGTGATATCACCTATTGTGAATGGTGGATCCTGTGTTATCTACTGTATATAGAGGTGTTATCAGTCATTGTACAGGAGGAGGAGGTGAGCTGTGATATCACCTATTGTGAATGGTGGATCCTGTGTTATCTACTGTATATAGAGGTGTTATCAGTCATTGTACAGGAGGAGGTGAGCTGTGACATCACCTATTGTGAATGGTGGATCCTGTGTTATCTACTGTATATAGAGGTGTTATCAGTCATTGTACAGGAGGAGGAGGTGAGCGGTGGTATCACCTATTGTGAATGATGGATCCTTTGTTATCTTCTGTATATAGAGGTGTTATCAGTCATTGTACAGGAGGAGGTGAGCTGTGATATCACCTATTGTGAATGGAGGATCCTGTGTTATCTACTGTATATAGAGGTGTTATCAGTCATTGTACAGGAGGAGGAGGTGAGCTGTGATATCACCTATTGTGAATGGTGGATCCTGTGTTATCTACTGTATATAGAGGTGTTATCAGTCATTGTACAGGAGGAGGTGAGCTGCGATATCTCCTATTGTGAATGGTGGATACTGTGTTATCTACTGTATATAGACATGTTATCAGTCATTGTACAGGAGGAGGAGGTGAGCTGTGGTATCACCTATTGTGAATGGTGGATCCTGTGTTATTTACTGTATATAGAGGTGTTATCAGTCATTGTACAGGAGGAGGCGGGAGCTGTGATATCATCTATTGTGAATGGTGGATCCTGTGTTATCTACTGTATATAGAGGTGTTATCAGTCATTGTACAGGAGGAGGTGAGCTGTGACATCACCTATTGTGAATGGTGGATCCTGTGTTATCTACTGTATATAGAGGTGTTATCAGTCATTGTACAGGAGAAGGAGGTGAGCTGTGAAATCACCTATTGTGAATGGTGGATCCTGTGTTATCTACTGTATATAGAGATGTTATCAGTCATTGTACAGGAAGAGGTGATCTGTGATATCACCTATTGTGAATGGTGGATCCTGTGTTATCTACTGTATATAGAGGTGTTATCAGTCACTGTACAGGAGGAGGTGAGCTGTGATATCACCTATTGTGAATGGTGGATCCTGTGTTATCTACTGTATATAGAGGTGTTATCAGTCATTGTACAGGAGGAGGAGGTGAGCTGTGATATCACCTATTGTGAATGGTGGATCCTGTGTTATCTACTGTATATAGAGGTGTTATCAGTCATTGTACAGGAGGAGGAGGTGAGCTGTGATATCACCTATTGTGAATGGTAGATCCTGTGTTATATACTGTATATAGAGGTGTTATCAGTCATTGTACAGGAGGAGGAGGTGAGCTGTGATATCACCTATTGTGAATGGTGGATCCTGTGTTATCTACTGTATATAGAGGTGTTAACAGTCATTGTACAGGAGGAGGAGGTGAGCTGTGATAACACAGGAGCCACCATTGAAAGTAGGTGATATCTACTGTATATAGAGGTCTTTATATAAATGAAAATATTTTAAAAAAACAAAAAACACTATCAAATAATTGACAGACAGAGACTGAAATCATTTAATCAGCTAAGGACGGAATTGAATTTACCTGAATCGGGTTGGTATTTATATATGCAGATGAGACATGCGGTTAGGGCAGAAGGGGGGAGAGACCTGACCATATATAAAGATATAGTTCTTGATCACATTTGTAGGGGAGGAATCACAAGAGGGGTGATTGCAAGTATTTATAGGGACGTGCTGCATACATTTCTACTGACCTTTCCTATTACAACACGAGTGAAATGGGAGGAGGAGGTGGGTCCCATGTCCGATGATGTTTGGAATACTATCCTGGAATACGTTCCTAATGTCACAGTTATACGTGATACATAGAGTCTATAGATTCCCGTCGTTACTGTATAAAGCCGGACTGAGGGGAAATTCTGATTGCCCGAGATGTACTGGGGAGGGGGCTGGCATATATTATATGATGTGGTCCTGTCCAAGGTTACTCTCATTTTGGATTACAGTTACCAATAGAATAGCTGGAGCATATGGATGCGGTATACCCAGAGACCCTACAATTTGTCTGTTGGGATATGTGGAAGAGGTGGCTCCTGATAATGCCTCAAAGGTTGCTATTGCCAGTTGATTGCGAGACATTGGTTACGGCAAGATCCTCCAAGCAGAAATGAGTTTGTGAAACAGGTAGATGAACTGAGTCAGTATTCGGGGCGCAGCGGGTTTTGCCTGCATTCACCTCCGAGATCATCTCCGACTCCACAGCGCTCCATTGACATGCTGCAGACAAGCGGCATCACAGAAAGCTGCCCGGCATGTCCGTTAACGCTGCAGAGGAAAGAAGCACAGTGGGCACAGGATTTCTGTAAATCCCATCCACTGTGCTTGTACTGTACAATGCAGCGCTGTAGACGCAGCTCAACCACTGATCATGGGACACATTGCATAAGGGCCATAGGTAGAAGCCCCATAGGTGATGGTAAGGCTACGTACCTGCAGATTCTGATAAATGGAGCCAATGTTGGAAACGGTGAATTGTTCCTCCCCGTGGACTGGAGTCTGTCTGCTTGATTCACAAAGAAGAGACACTTCCTCCTCAATGGGCAAGAGGACATTTATTGTAATGCTCAGAGATTGTATTCTAAAAGCAAGAAAAAGAGCAAAAGCGATTAATTTTACAATAAAAAGTACAGACTTCTGCACAGTCAATAATGATAAAGTTTTCGTGATCGACCTGAAGCAAACAAACAGAAAATGCTCAAAAATGTAATAGAAACTCTTCCTCCTCTAATCTCTTTTTTTTTCTGTGATCCTAGTTCGTCTCATTTTACAACTAAAATTAAGAAGTAAAGAAATGTGTGCATCTCCTCACCCCCTCACTACCCTGGGTGTGGCTGTAGGACAACTGCCTGCAGCAGAAGCCTCCCCCCACTGCTGTGAATGCAGAAGAACAAGATATCACCAAGTCACACCCCCTTCTTCCAGGGAATATCCAAAAGAAATCAATAGAATCGGATGGGATTTTTAATTTTTTTTTTAAACTAACAGTGATGTAATATTCGGGTTCCCATTACATTTTAAAGTGGATCTATCACTAAAGGTTTTAATGAACACAGAGTACCACCTCCAATTGCC
Source organism: Allobates femoralis (assembly GCA_033576535.1). Classification (NCBI taxonomy): domain Eukaryota; kingdom Metazoa; phylum Chordata; class Amphibia; order Anura; family Aromobatidae; genus Allobates; species Allobates femoralis. The sequence goes on from JARQOC010000012.1 coordinate 24,587,058, forward strand.
GCTCCTCCACTGATTCAGAAGGGTTTTTTTCTTTTTCTTCTGCGCCCCTCCATTCCAAAGTTATGCCCCCTAGTAATAAAGATCCAAATTTGCTCATTGACCAACCGGGCGTGTACCGCAGCACTTCTCTGTGGTTTGATTGGCCGGCATCAAAGCAAACGCCCACAGAGAAGTACCCTGGTGTACGCCCAGTTGGTTAAAGGTATTTGCTTCTTCCCTACCGCCGGGGGAATAACTTTAGAACAGAAGGACAAAACGTAATAGAGGAGGTTCCAGCATCCCGATCTTCTTGACAATCATGTTTATTGATGCATGTTTTGGATTTGAAGTCTTTACACGTCTGGTCTGAAACGCGTCTGTAGCTCTGTCCGCATGTGGTTTTTGTTTATAGTTGATGATAACTTTTTATTAGTGTATGAATAAATATGGTTTTTAAGAAGATCAGGATGCTGGAACCTCCTGTTTGGTTTTTCTTATCGTCTTATCAGGTCTTGTTGCACTCTTTCTCTTTTTAAGGGACACTGTCGGGTCATTTTTCAGTATGATACTAATATTACCCTTGAATAGTGCTGGGGCAGACCTTTTAAAAACATGTAGAATCATTATTGTATCATTTGTAGCTTCCTTGTTATAAGCATTTTCAGACCCTGCAGGGAGCTGCTGCATTAGCCCTGTCCATTATATTGACAGACGATTAGTCTTGCTGTGTTACATTGTTCATTTATTATGCACTCCTTCTCTCTCCTTCCTCCTCCTCCTTCTTTCTTCTTACTCCTCCCTTCCTCCTCCTTATTCTCCTTCCTTCTCCTCCTCCTCTCTCCTCCCTCCTTCTTCTCCTCCTCTCTTTGCTCTGTGTCAGGTGTCAGTTTCAGGAGCTTCTGTTAAGGACACGGAGGGAGAGAGCTATTGCAGGTCTGTTTTAACCTGATCTAGTTAAGGTGTCTACTCCATTTGTTTCATCCTCCTGTCTTGTGACAGATTCTGTGTTTTATTTGACCTCTTGTGTTGCTGCAAACACAGAAAGCGAGAGGAGGATACAGCCCCCCCCTACTGATGTCCTGTGCAGTGCAGTGATGTGAATGTGACATGCATATTCATGCTATGGGGATTGGACAGCAGAGAACTAAGTGGATCATTCACTGTGATTGACAGATGGAATGAATCTCGTTATTTGAAGTTTACAAAGGATAGGATGGAAACATGAATAAAAGAAATACATGAATAGAGAGAGCTTAGAGTGAGGAATTAGAAAATAATAGCATATGGATTTCTAACCTGACAGATTCCCTTGAAGGGGTGAGCTAACATGTTACATTTTTTTGCTTTGGAACAGAAGGGGATAAGAAAAGGAAACCGTTCCAGAATCAGGGGAGCAACCCAAATTATAAGAGGTACTCAGGCTGAATTGAAAAGAACTAGTGAAAGGTGTTCATGCACAGGATCAATCACAATCAGATTGCCAAAATCACCATTACCAATCAGGATCTGAACTAATTACGACTTTTGTAACATTGGGAGGGTATAAAAGCTTAAAGTACAAATGTAATTTCTTTGGAAAAAAAAACAATACTGCACTGGTTGTTAATGATGGGTTACACAGCGTTTAAGATAATGTTTTTTGTGCCATATGACTTATTTTCTCACATTTTTCTGAGCTCTTTTAAAAGCTGTTTTTTTATGGCTGTGTGGGAGTGGCCAGCAGCTGATACAGAGCAGCGCAATGTGACAGCAGAGAAGGGGTTAACAGAGACTCTGACTGAGCTGCGTTGAGCCAGATGACAGATCAGAAGCTTGTTCCAAGGAAAGAGGAGTTTACACAGACCCTGATATTCTGACATTGCTTAGCAACTGTGCTGCAGTCTGAAGTAATCTGATACATTGTTTCCTTATCAGCTGCAGTTAGCAGTGTAAGTCCTGCCCCCTTTCCTTTATACGGTTACATGCCTGTAATTCACTTTGAAGATGGATCTGACTGATAACGAACATATGTCTGCTTCACACATAGTGCAGTGGGGACACCTTGTGTAAGGTTTATGAATGGCTTTCAACCAGAATTCTCTGATAAAGTATATTTGAAAGTTTATTAAAATCACTTGCTCTAAATTATTATTAAATAAAAATGTAAACGGCGGTTACACTTTAACCCCTTAGTGACTGAGCCAATTTCCACCTTAATGACCAGACCGTTTTTTGTAATTCTTACCATTGTCCCTTTATGAGGTTATATCTCTGGAACTCTTCAACGGATCCTAGCGATTCTGAGATTGTTTTTTCGTGACATATTGGGCTTCATGTTAGTGGTAAATTTAGGTTAATAATTTTTGCGTTTATTTGTGAAAAAATAAAAAATTTGGCGAAAATTTTGAAAATTTAGCAATTTTCAAATTTTGAATTTTTATTCTGGTAAACCAGAGAGTTATATGACACAAAATAGTTAATAAATAACATTTCCCACATGTCTACTTTACATCAGCACAATTTTGGAAAAAAAAAAAAAATTTGTTAGGAAGTTATAAGGGTTCAAAGTTCATCAGCAATTTTTCATTTTTCCAGCAAAATTTACAAAACCATTTTTTTTGTGACCACACCACATTTGAAGTCACTTTGAGGGTGTACATGACAGAAAACACCCAAAAGTGACACCATTCCAAAAACTGCACCCCTCAAGCTACTCAAAACTACATTCAAGAAGATTATTAACCCTTCAGGTGCTTCACAGCAGCTAAAGCAAAGTGGAAATAAAAAATGGACATTTTAATTTTTCCAACAAAAATGTCCCTTTAGCCTAAATTTTTTTCATTTTCACATGGGCAACAGGATAAAATGGATCCTAAAATTTGTTGGGCAATTTCTCCTGAGTACACCGATACATCATATGTGGTCATAAACCACTGTTTGGGCGCACGGCAGGGCTCAGAAGGGAGGGAGCGCAGTTTAACTTTTGGAGCTAATTTACTATTCAAAAAGTCAAATGGCGCTCCTTCCCTTCTGAGCCCTGCCGTGCGCCCAAACAGTGGTTTATGACTGCATATGAGGTATCGGTGTACTCAGGAGAAATTGCCCAACAAATTTTAGGATGAAATTTATCCTGTTGCTCATGTGAAAATGAAAAAATTGAGGACAAAAGAAAATTTTTGTGGAATAGAAAGTACTTTTTAAATTTTACGGATCAATTTGTAAAGCACCAGAAGGTTCAATGTGCTCACTATGCATCTAGATAGGTTCCTTGGGGGGTCTAGTTTCCAAAATGGGGTCACTTGTGGGGGAGCTCCAAAGTTTGGGCACACAGGGGCTCTCAAAACGCGACATGGTGTCCGCTAACAATTTGAATGGAAAATTAGCTCCAATTGTTAGCGGACACCAAGTCACGTATGGAGAGCCCCTGTGTGCCTAAACATTGGAGCTTCCCCACAAGTGACCCCATTTTGGAGACTAGACCCCCCAAGGAACTTATCTAGATGGGTGGTGAGCACTTTGAACCCCAAGGTGCTTCACAAATGAATCCGTAAAAATGAAAAAAGAACATTTTTGTGGAATAGAAAGTACTTTTTAAATTTTATGGACCAATTTGTAAAGCACCAGAAGGTTCAACGTGCTCACTATGCATCTAGATACGTTCCTTGGGGGGTCTAGTTTCCAAAATGGGGTCACTTGTGGGGGAGCTCCAATGTTTAGGCACACAGGGGCTCTCCAAACGCGACATGGTGTCCGCTAACAATTTGAATGGAAAATTAGCTCCAATTGTTAGCGGACACCAAGTCACGTATGGAGAGCCCCTGCGTGCCTAAACATTGGAGCTCCCCCACAAGTGACCCCATTTTGGAAACTGGACCCCCCAAGGAACTTATCTAGATGGGTGGTGAGCACTTTGAACCCCAAGGTGCTTCACAAATGAATCCGTAAAAATGAAAAAAGAACATTTTTGTGGAATAGAAAGTACTTTTTAAATTTTACAGATCAATTTGTAAAGCACCAGAGGGATCAACGTGCTCACTATGCATCTAGATACGTTCCTTGGGGGGTCTAATTTCCAAAATGGGGTCACTTGTGGGGGAGCTCCAATGGTTAGGCACACATGGGCTCTCCATAAGCGACATGGTGTCCGCTAACAATTTGAATGGAAAATTAGCTCCAATTGTTAGCGGACACCAAGTCACGTATGGAGAGCCCCTGCGTGCCTAAACATTGGAGCTTCCCCACAAGTGACCCCATTTTGGAAACAAGACCCCCCAAGGAACATATCTAGATGCACAGTGAGCACTTTCAACCCCCTGGTGCTTCACAAATTAGTCCGTAAAAAGGAAAAAAAGATTTTTGTGAAAAAAAAAAAGTACTTTTTCCTTTTTACGGACTAATTTGTGAAGCACCTGGGGTTTCAAAGCGCTCACTATGCATCTGAATAAGTTCCTTGGGGGTCTAGTTTCCAAAATGGGGTCACTTGTGCGGGAGCTCCAATGTTTAGGCACACAGGGGCTCTCCATACATGACATGGTATGCGCTTACAATTCCAATTGTTAGTTGACACCATGTCACGTATGAAGAGACTCTATGTGCCTAATCATTGGGGCTCCCCCACAAGTGACCCCATTTTGTAAACTAGACGCCCCAAGGAACTTATCTAGATGCATAGTGAGCATTTTGAACCCCCAGGTGCTTCACAAACTGATCCGTAAAAATGAAAAAGTACTTTTTTCCACAAAATCTTCTTTTTTTCCTTTTTACGGACTAATTTGTGAAGCACCTGGGGGTTGAAAGTGCTCATTATGCATCTAGATATGTTCCTTGGTGGGTCTAGTTTCCAAAATGGGGTCATTTGTGGGGGAGCTCCAATGTTTAGGCACACAGGGGCTCTCCATATGCGGCATGGTGTCTGCTAACAATTTGTATGGAAAATTAGCTCCAATAGTTAGCGGACACCATGTCGCATATGGGGGGCTCCTATGTGCCTAAACATTGGAGCTTCCGCACAAGTCACCCCATTTTGGAAACTAGACGCCTCAAGGATTATATCTAGGAGTATAGTGAGCATTTAGAACTTACAGCTACTTCACAAAATTTGATAAAGTCATATTGAACATTTTCTTTTTTTCACACAATTTCTCACTTTTAGAGCATGTGCACAAGATACGGAGACACCGTGTCCTGGTCGTCTCCTCTCCTGCTTTTTTTTTAGTATTTCTTTATTACATTTAAAAAAAAAAACGACGTGGGGCTTCGCCATATTTTTGGTCCAGCCAGGTACAGCATGCAGCTACGGGCTGCCACCAACCCCTTCTGCCTAGTTTTACCTGGCTGGAAACCAAAAATATAGGGAAGCCCTATTGTTTTTTTAATTATTTCTTGAAATAATAAAAAAAAAAATGGCGTGGGCTTCGCCACATTTTTGGGCCAGCCAGGTACAACTAGGCAGCTGGGGGCTGGAATCCTCAGCGTAGGGAGGCCCAAGCTTTCTGGGCCCCCCCCGCTGCGAATTGCAGTCCGCAGCCGCCCCAGAAAATGGCGCATTCATAGAAGCGCCATTTTCTGGCGCTGTATCCAGCTCTTCCAGCTGCCGTGTAGCGGTGGCAGACTGGGTAATAAGGGGTTAATGCCAGCTTTTTTTGCAGCTGGTACTAAGCCCGAGATTCTTAATGTCTGGCCAATATTAGACCGGGCCATTAAGAATCCCTAGTAAATTGTAAAGAAGACACAAGACAGAAAAAAATATTTTTATTAGAAAAAACACACAGACACTATTTAGACCCCATCTTTATTATTCTTTGGCATCCGACGTAGTCCAGTAGGAAGGTCCGACGTAGTCCAGCAGGAAGGTCCGACGTAGTCCAGTGGGAGGTCCCTCGATGATTTTCAGTCTTTTACAGCATATGGGGGCGTCCCCCATATGCTATAAAATCTGGCATTCTTCCAGGAGAATGACAGGTCATGACCTCAGTAGGATGATATCAGGTCAGGATCCTTGGTTCACAAAGCGTCAATTGTAATCCCATCATGGGATCACAATTGACCCTTTGTGAACCAAGGATCCTGACCTGACATGACCTCACTGAGATCATGAGCTATCAGTCTATGCAGAGACTGCTCTGTCTGCTAACAGACTGACAGTTCATGACCTCAGTGAGGTCATGGCAGGTCAGGATCTTTGGTTCACACAGGGGTCAATTGTGGTCCCATCATGGGATCACAATTGACCCTTTGTGAAATAAGGATTCTGACCTGACATGACCTCTTTGCGATCATGAGCTGTCAGTCTAATCACAGACAGTGCAGTCTCTGCATAGACTGACAGCTCATGATCGCAGTGAGGTCATGTCAGGTCAGGATCCTTTGTTCACAAAGGGTCAATTGTGATCCCATCATGAAATCACAATTGACCCTTTGTGAACAAAGGATCCTGACCTGACATGACCTCACTGCGATCATGAGCTGTCAGTCTATGCAGAGACTGCACTGTCTGTCATTAGACTGACAGCTCATGATCACAGTGAGGTCATGTCAGGTCAGGATCCTTTGTTCACAAAGGGTCAATTGTGATCCCATCATGGGATCAAAATTGACCCTTTGTGAACAAAGGATCCTGACCTGACATGACCTCACTGCGATCATGAGCTGTCAGTCTATGCAGAGACTGCACTGTCTGTGATTAGACTGACAGCTCATGATCTCAATGAGGTCATGTTAGGTCAGGATCCTTTGTTCACAAAGGGTCAATTGTGATCCCATCATGGGATCACAATTGACCCTTTGTGAACAAAGGATCCTGACCAGCCATGACCTCACTGAGGTCATGAACTGTCTATTAGCAGACAGAGCATTATCTGCTCTGTCTGCGCATGAAGCCGGCAGACAGCACAGGGAGCCAGCAGAAGGAGCCGCTCCAGGGAGATGAAGACAGGTGAGATCGGGGGATGACCGGGGGGGAAGGGGGCTCTTAGAAACAGGGGGCAGGGGGCCAGGGTGCATTAGATCTCTCCCCGATGTGACATGTGTGACATGTCACATCGGGGAGGATTGTGCAGGAGGGGGCAGCCGGCGGTTCCTGAGCGCTGCGGCGCTGTTTTAGAGAGGGGGAGGAGGAGGAGGGAGGACGAAGGAGCGAGCTGGGCAGGAGGAACGTGGGGGGAACCGGAGGGGGCTGATGGGCACAGAATGAGGCTGATGGGCACAGGAGGAGGCTGTCGGGCACCAGCACTGACATTTCCATGCGATCTGACATGTATGACATGTCAGATCGCATGGAGATGCAGCAGCGGTGGCGGGTTTTAGCGCCCGCCGCCGCCATTTTGAGACAGATCGGGGGAGGGGTGGGGGTGGGAGGAAGATCCCCGGTACCGGGGGTCTTAGGACACTTAGGGGTTAATGCTTCACTGTCATCCGACGTGTGTTTTCACGTCGGATGAAAGTGAAAGCATTTTTTACCGGCAGTCTCATTTTTTGTAATGTGATGACCGGTAAACGGTGCTTACCGGTCATCACATTACCGGTGATGTTAAAAAAGCCCCCGATTCATAATCTTGGGGGTCTCAGCTACCCCCGGTAGCTGAAACCCCGGAGATTTTTGACCACTGGGGGGCGCTAGAGCACTTTCCCTGGCCAACGTCTACAGACGTCGGCCAGGCATAAGTACCCATTTTTTCCGACGTCTCTGGGCGTTAGGCCGTCGTTATGGGGTTAAAGCTGATCATAGACCCTCCTGAATGACCTGAATTATTTCATATGGTACATGATAAAACATCTGTTTGACTGGTGGCATCAAAATGAAAAAAAAAGACTAGTCAATTAGAGATAGGAATGGCAGAGAATACAATCTCCAGAGTGTTTTAATTAGTAAAATATGGAACTAACCTGCTTTTAATTTCCGCAGAAATGATTGAGAAGGAATACTGCAGGGCGTATCTATTCTCAGAAGCCTTCTTCTTCTCTGTCCCATTAATTAACGCCTCTAATTTTTGTGACGTGGCGTCAAATTCCATCCATCTCCTGTCGGCTTCATCCAGTAAAATCTACAAGGCATCATCCAATTCACAGATACTATTGATTAACTTCAGCCAAAAAGAACTTGAGGCATTCAAAGAACATTTTTCGGTATGTAGCAATGAACATTAGCAACTAGAAGACTCGCCATATTTGCCCCAGTCTTATATGGAATATTGTCCAATGATCTGACATGTAGGGTGACTTTTATATTTTCCTGCTTGTCACGTGATTGACAAGTATGTTGCCACGAAAGGACTAACTATATTAAACTTTATTAAGATACAGCACTTACATACTCTCTAGCATTGTACTGTTGAGGACAGAGTTTCTGCTGATCTTTGGACTTCCAATTTGCAACAATAATCAGAAGGTTCTTGTGAAAGGAATTCTACAAATTGTTTTGGCACCAAAATATGAAAAAAGATCCATGGGCAGAACCCAACAGTGAGGTAACAAGTTTGACTGGCTCGCCCCAGGAAGAAGCCGACAAGCGAAACCCAGGGCGGGTTAGAAGCTGGTGTGCCTCCTGTTTCATATGTTTGTACTGCACTTATTGCTGTGAGTATCATAAAAACCCCATTTCAAAGCTAATGTCTGGCAGTGCTGCACTATTTCTGCTTGTTCTTTATGTGAAAGTCATGACATCATTGTTGGCGTTGAAGTGACCAATGCTCCATATAAGTCTAAAGGGTGGTAGTGCGCATGCGGGACCACCAATCCCAAAATCAGTGAAAGGTGTGGAGGTTACGCATCCATACTTCCATTTTATTCAAAACAAGGATATAAGCACTATCCCGGAGAAGGGTTAGAGCTCACCTATTGTGTCCTGGTGTGAATAAAGTGGTAGTGTGCAAACCTGACCATACAGTTATCCTGTAGGTAGTTGATAAAATGTCACTTAGAAATAGGATATCCTACCAACTACATGTATCACTTGCAAAAAGTTGCTTTGCTGCACTGCCGTCTTGTTGGTCCGGCATCGGGTACTTCCACATATCAGCTGTTTTTAGCTCTGACTCCACCCAGAATGGAGCCGGAAGAGCAGAGCTCCATTCATGATGTAGAGTCTGCCGCCGAGAACTGAAGCTCAGCTCCTATTCACTTGACTGGAATCCTATTGAACTAAGCCCAATCTAAGGATAACTGTAACTATAAGGGGAGAAAAGCGTACAGTGTCTTATCCGATGTCAAATGGAAAGAATGGTGTCCAGACCACTCACCTTATTGGGCTGTGAGGGTCACAACACCACAGTAAGTATGTGGCAACCAACAGGTTACATGCGACCACGTAGCGGAGATTGATAGGAGGGATGATGCGCTGCCGTCCAAGAGTCCCAAGGATGTCAGGAAACCAAGGATGTTCTATCAAATAGTGCTGCTTACTTCTTCAGGAGATAGAGGATTCCTCTGTATCTCCTGAAGAAGTGAGCCACAGTGAAAAAGGCTATTTGATAGAACATCCTTGGATTCCTGACATCCTTGGGACTCTTGGACGGCAGCGCATCATACCTCCTATCAATCTCCGCTACATGGTCTCATCCTTAGGATAAGTCAGCAACATAAAGTCTGAAAAACTCCTGATACAAGGCTGGGGATCAGATCGAGCTTTACCTGCAGATCATGAAGTTTACCCTGGAGGTCCTTCATATCTTGGGGTCCCTTTGGACTTTCGGCCACCAGTTTGTCTCTTGAGCTTTGCATTAACAATTCTAGATCTCTTTTCTCTGTAATATATCTGATGGGGGAAAAAAAAGAGGACAACGACTTAGTAGAGTTCCCACCATGTACAGCCATGCACTGTATACACTCAGGTTAGTTTTGGATGTGATACATTTGTATGGAGTGGCTTATTCTAGATTCTGTAGATCAGATATCTGCACAATATACCAGGCTAGCAGCGCGGTGCAGCATGTAACTGATCGCCTGTATTTGTGCTCCTGATTACAATGACTGGTTACAATTCCCATCATTTACACTGCATATATGCAAGTTAATTATGGATCTATGGTATATTTGAATATAGCATCTTATTCTACACAGTGCATATGTGCACATTATACCAGGCTAGCGGCGCGGTGCAGCATGTAACTCATCGCCCATACAGTGCTCCTGATCACAACGACTTGTGACATGATCCATGCAATTATCGTCCTACTTATGGACGCCTTTTCTGACTACTGCCAGGGTCACATTGCACAAAAACCAAGTATTCTACCACCTGTTATCTACATTGTGGTGGAGTTCGTCATTAGAAAACATTTTCATTAAACATTAATAAAAATAGATTGCATTTTAAACACATTTGAATTTTGACACAATATTTTAGTTCCATTTTTGCAGGTCAAATAGAGTACATAGTAATCATTAAAATGGCATGCAAGATATTTCAAGGGTTGTCCAGAACACAGATAGTGAAGACCAATCCTTTTGCGATTTGTGGGTCCCATTTACTTCAATGGGAGCTGAACTGCAGAATCTGAGAATGGCCCTACACAGTGTATGGAGCTGTTAGAAGATCTGAAAAGATCTGATCCATGGGGGGGGGTGCCGGACTGAAGAGAGGTCATCAATATCTAGATATCACGCCCTGGACAACCACTGAGTTTATTGTAGGAGATTTTGTTGAGTGGTCCGCTACAAAAAACAACTGAAAAATCACTAGAAAGACTCTTCTTGTCACCATATTTTTCGCTTTATAAGACGCACCCCCAACATTTGATGAAGAAGAGAGGAAAAAATAATTTTTAATGTCAAATGGGGTTCGCCTTATAATGCCAGTGTCCGTCTTACAATCAGTATATATGTCCTCCACCCTGGTATATATATCCCCCATGCTGGTACACATAGCCTTCATGTTAGTACACTGTCCCCCCATCCTGGCACAGTCCCCCATGCTGGTACACTGTCCCCCCCCATCCTGGCACGGTCCTCCATGCTGGTACATTGTCCCCCCATGCTGGCACACTGTCCCCCCCAATGCTGGAACTGTCTCCATGCTGGCACTGTCCCCCATGTTGGCACTGTCCCCCATGCTGGCACTGTCCCCCATGCTGGCGCACACTTAAAACAATAAGCTATCATACTCACCCCTCTCCTCGCTCCCTGCCGTCCGCGCTATTCCCGCTCTCTGTGCTGTGCCCGGCATCCAGTCCTGTGAGCAGCGCACAGGTGATGACGTCAAAGACAGCGGAGATG